>CAAKHC010014329.1:19499-52864 GCA_901007825.1 Macroramphosus scolopax | reverse complement strand
CTCCACCACTGAATGTGTTTATTTGTTTGCACTGTGTATTCTGACTCTTCAGAGAAAACCTTTTTTTTTTTTTTTTTTTGCCCGAGCACCATTCTCCGCAAGATGAGAGGATCTTGATAAGAGATCAAGATAGCGCTCAGCTACAAAAACTCAATTTCCTTACTCCTCCAGAGACTTTAAACCCTTTCCTTTTTTGCTCGGCAGAAATAAAAGAAAGCGACCAATAGAATTGCACTGCCGTGCATTACAGGACCTTTTACAGCTCATTGGCTGGCCTTCCCAGATGCTATCAATGAGCAGGTGATTTCGGTGCAGCCTATGAGTTCTGCATTGCAGAGGCATAGTCCGAATCAGTGAACACAGAAGGTGGTGTAGGTATCTAATATTGCATTTAGATTACCTTCACAGCAGCAACGCTGACTTAGAGGCAGATCCTTGACGACTGGAAGTTCCATAAATATGCCTTTGCCTTTGTCGAGGAAGTAGTTGGGTCGATGATTTAAAAGGTTTATAATGGTTTAGATTTGGGTTTATTTTCCAATGTTTTCTAATACCAATGGTGCGAATTCAATTTTTCCTTAGTATCCGATTGTGATTAAACATTTCCACATGTACATCGCTAAGAAAACCGATTTGAAAGGTGTCATTCTAACGCTGTGCTAAAACCAGAACCGAGCTCATTGCAGAGCAACAAACTCTATTTCTTAAATAGTCATAGTTGTAGAATGATAACACCCTTCCTGGAGCTGAGGATCTTCAGACCATGACAGTGTTTGTACATATTGCTTTGGAGGACACAAAAAGAAAATGCAGAAAAAAAAAAAAAAGTTGTAAAAGTTTTTTTAATTGCTTTTAGTTTTCACCACCACATCTGAATACAGTGTCTATTGTTGCCAGGCAACAAATACTGTCCAATGCCTTTGCAGAGTCTTGAATGTTATTGCTTAGCAACACAATTTAGCCCCAGTATGTAAAATCAGTGAGGCTTAACAACTATTGTATAGAGACTTTAGTGTTGCAACTTTTTTCTGCACGACTTTCGTTGAATCCGGTGACTTGGCTGCAAAAGGCCTGCTGTGTGTGGACGGATACTCAGCAGCAGTACAATGAAGAATGGTTACAGAGCACTGATCCCACTCCCCACTGTCTCTATTCATATGCTAATCCAAACCCCCAGAACATCCACTAATTACTGATCCTCAGCCATTGGGTCCTGATTCACTCCACTGACCAGCAGCAACTTTCAAGAGACAGACTTGAGCGACGGGTCGTTTATACACAGAAACGCCTTGGATTCACCACATGTATGTGTTCGGATCATAACTCATGTTAAACCACTTAATGTTTAAAGTTTAAGAATGATGACTCGAGCGAAATGCACGAAGCAACCCTCGGACATTTCTATGAGCTTGTTGTTCATTGCAGCTGCTGATGGATATTGACATTGAAGAGAAGGTAGAGCCTGTCGTGAAGACATCTGCAGACTTTTGATTTGGATATGCATCTTTTTCATTATTCAGTATTTAGTTTAAGCTGATATGGACACCAGACTAGACGGGATCTTCACTCATAGGAGCTGTGGTCAGATTTGGACTTGCTCGACACCACTGACCATCTCCTAAAATATCTTCTGTGTTCCCAAACCAGTATCCAGTTAACGAACTATTCATCATTCCATGTCACTTTTATTCGTAAGCTCACAGTCTATCTGCAGATGAGCAACGTGAACCACAACAAACCGAATACAACCAAGACGTGAACAAAATGCAAAGTAAATGTGTATATCAACATACTGTAAAAGTCAAATACAGATAGATTTATACTCTGTAGAATACAGTAAGACGGTAATATATGATCGCTTGATAGGTGCAAATAAATCAACAGTCCCACTTCAACACCGCAGAACCCCAGAGGCTTTTATGTCTCCTGACGAGAGGTGAATTTCATTCATAAGTATCAAAATACTGAGATTATTAGCCTGCAAATGAATGTGTGGGTTGTCTATTAATAACAACATGATGTTCATTAACTGAATGAAGGGAGAGCGGGAGTCATCTCTGGGCTGTGTATGTTCCCTGTCTCCTTACATGCACACTATATCAGGCTGTCAGATAAGTTATATTTGAGACTACGACACCTCGATGCTTGTCACGCACGCGTGCGTGCGTGCATGTGGAGTGCCTGAGGGTATGGTATCATTTTCAAGGATTACACGGCAGTTTCTTGCTACCTAGGTTTGTGCAGTGCAGTGCTTACCATATGCAGGATGTGTTGGGGTATGTGTCGGGAAACAATAACAGCACAGCTATGCTGCAGAGTGAGAGGGCATGTTATTACCGCCAAATGTCACACTATAAGTGAGAAATTTAAAGTTTAGTCGGGGCAGTATTCCTCAGCTCTGGTGCCAAAAGAAAACTTATTTCATAATAATGTTAAAGTACATATTTCCTTAGCTGATTTTCTCAGTAACTGATAATGCTGAAAGTTACTGCCGACATTCGATGATGCAGCTGGATTGGCTGCAGGTACAGGTTAGGAAGGCTGAGGAGCCAAGTCTAGGGTACAAGTTATGCAAGGCCATTTCAGAAAATGACAAACAAAAGCCTCACTAATCCAGTCCAATGATTAAAGTGGAGCTACATCTACAAACAAGGAGGCGATCCATTGTAGGTAGTCCAAAGGGCCAAACACAGGTCCAAACATCGGAGAAAGGGATGAAAGCAACCTTGGGACGGGATCAAATGTTTAGAAAGCAACAACACAAAGCAACATTGACAAGCTGGCGGCGAACAAAGGGAATAGGAGAAGTATTAATACCGTGAGGGGTGATGAGGGAATAAGGGACAGGTGAGCACGTGGGCGTGCAGATTAAGGGACAGGTGGAAGCAGGGTAACATCTGGTGGACTTATTGGAAACGGCAGGAAACAGAAACAAAAGAGCAGGTGAAGGAGTCTCCGTCATGAGTGTATATTTAGCAATTACTCTGCTTGTCAACAAGGGGCTCCGGGTTTAAGACCCCTTCCTTATAAGTCATATAAAGCAATCATGTCTGGATGAGTGCACAAGTCTTTTTTTTTTAACTCAAAAGTCAGAACGGGTCGGATGTTGTGATATTCCTGCATCACTTTCAGCACTGTCAGAGTGCCGTGAGAGTAATGCAGAATGTGTTACCATGTGATAGTTATCCACTTTTCTTTCAACAAAATTCTCTGCCGAGTAAATGTTGGGTGTAGGGTGCAGAGACGATTATGCTTATTTCGGATTGAACTGCATTATACTGCAGTATTTAAAGGCCATATTACACAAAAACAAAAATCTATTTCAATAAATTATCCATCTGGTTGTAAGGCAATAGTTCTTTTCATTATCATTTTGTCCGTTTATTATTTTATTCAGTTCATTAAATGTTAAAAAAGCAGTGAATGCAGGCTGGTTACTAATTCCCAGACCGCACTCCGATGCTTGCGGAAAATATATTACATCTTCAGTTACATAAATCTGACAATGGCGGCATATCCTGCAACCAGCAGATTTCTCCTTCATGACTAATTTATTAATCAACTAATTATTTCAACACCACTGTGATTCAAGGTCCTGAAATTATGAGGGAAATGCATGGCTGGCAAGTTCCAGTGCACTTGGGGAAGTAAACAAACCATAACCACACAGGACAAGACAAACATTACAACAACACTTTAAAAACTGATTTGTGTTGCAGGAGGAATATCTCACTGTGATGAAAGCTTTGTTTGTACCACCATGATTGTTTTCTCCCCACAACTGCGTCTTTGTCAAACTAATGATTTCCTTCCCTTTGACCGTGAGCCCGTTGAGGGGGGTGCATGCTGTGAACACACAGAGGGGAAGAGGAAGAGCTACAGTGTTTCACTTAAATCAGTTTCCACGGGCTTAGTGTGTGTCAGCTCAGTCAAGCACAGAATCCCAGAACCTTGTAGCAGTATCTCCTGAAAACAGCTGTGCTGAGGACTTGTGACTTCCATGTGCTTTTATGGTGTAGCTCACTCCCCCTGACTTTCTCCGCAGTGGTACAGTCCATTTAAAAAGGTGCCTGTCATCTCTCAATGCTCTGTGTCCTTTCAACAGTCAGCTGCGGGGAACACATTTCACAGGGGCAGTACTGGCTCTCTAACACACATACACACACATACACACACACTCACACACTCATGCACTTACGGAACTCTCACACACACGCAGAGGCATACTCGAGCACTGACACACTCACGCCACACACACACACCATCTCCCAAACACACACTCCCTGCAGGAGACACACAGTTCTCCAAAGCCGGATACCTCTCTTTCAGGGAAAGGACACACTGCATTGAGGATTTAACTTGGCTTTCTCATAAAAAAAGGAAGAGTGAAAGACAGACAAGGAAAAGGGGATTTATTTGGTGCCACTGGAAATGGTGAACTTGTCAGCATGACACCTTTACCGGATTCTCCTCTCCTCCTCAGGCAAAAATCCTGAAAATGATGGATGACAACAAGCAGTTGGCTCAGCGCATAGATGGGGCCATTCAATCAGCCAGCCAAGAGGTGACCAACCTGCGGTCAGAGCTGAGTGCCACCAGCCGCAGGCTGACTGAGCTGGGGGCAACCGACTCCTCTGCCAGCATGCTTGAGACCCTCCAGCACAACCACAACGGTAAGACACACAGGCAGAAAGTGGAGTGAGACTAACTGCGCGCGAAGAAGCGGCACACATGTGGAGAAGCATGCTGCAGGAGCTCAGATGCAGTTGTGTGTGATCTTGCAACGTGTCTAAGTGTCTTTGTATACATGTGCTCCTGCATGATAGATGAAGCACATGCCTCTGGCCGGGAGGATATGTCCATGTGTGCAAGTGAGTGAGTGGATGAGTTAAACAAAAGAGACGAGGGGTTTCTTCTGGCTTGTGTCCACTCTGTGTTTCCACGAATCCCCTCTCATGTTGAATAATTAACCTCCTGAACCTTTGAGAGGGGGGTAGTGCTGCACTTTAGTTAGGGCAGAGTGGGTAAAGTTACAGCCTCTTTTCTCTCTGGCACTCTGTCCGCCAGTTCATTCGGTTCGCCCTTAACTGTGATCTGTGTCTGTGGTGGAGGGAGGGAAAGGGGGCTGGTTGTAGGGTTGCCGTGGGTTACTGTTACCGAGAGCAGTTGAATGGCTGCCCAGTCTGTAGAATGCTGTCCTGGGTGTGCGCTGCAGCTCTGTTTGCCCTCTCCTACCGATTCACTTTGACATATACCCAGGTAGCAGATGTGTGTATTTACGTCTGCGCACACTCTCAAGCATGGGTGGCTGCATGAGCATGTGTGGCTTACGATATCCTTTCAACTTCTGGCACACGCATACTTTCACACTCTTGCTGTTTCCATAGCAGTCAGCTGGTACAGTGAGCTGTCTGATAGGATACGTTCCATTTGGCTCTGGCAGCACTCTGGTTTGACACCACATATATCTGAAACCCTCCAGGGATCAAGCGCCGTTCTGTGCAGTATTTCACGAGGAAAAGTTGCAAACTTTGCCTTTGCAATGAGAAAGAGACATTTAGACCTTGGTTGACCTCCTGTCGGACCTTTTACAGAGAGTAAAATGAGAACACAGGCTGCCTTACACAGCTGGCCAGGACCAGTGTGGTCGTGTGTCAGCATTGTTTGCAACTGACTGTCCCTGTCGCATTGTTTTTCCGTTATCTCTCCCCGCTCGCGTGTTTGTGCCTCGCAGTATCCCTTTAACTCGCACTCACACTCCTGCTGTTTCCATAGCAGTGTGTGTACCAGTGTGAGTGACGACAAGCATTCCTCTGAGAGCGTTTTGAGCACTGATGTCATTGTCCCCGGTAGCTGCCTCACTGCTCGGATGAAACGATGCCTGCGATGTTCATGCTCAGTGATGGAATCGCATTAATCTGTAGACAAGATAAAACTCACAAATACCACATTAACATCACAGAGGCTGCAGAGACGGAGTTCCTGTCCGGCCCATTCTGACAATGTTCGAGATTTTTCTGAAATAATATACACTTTCAGAGGCTGACACTGTAGATCTCTCTGTCGATGGATTCTGTCAGATGTAATTGATTGTACTACAGACTCGGGAGTAGTGTTGCTGATTCCTCCCATTGTTTGGCTTCTATATCTTTCCAGTGTCCTTGTGTCTGTCAGTCAGTTATTCTTTTTTTTTCACACCCACCTCACGCTGCCTGTTCTCAACCCTCTTTCTCTCCCTAGAGCTGTTCTTTTACAAGCCCAGGGTGTATAATAGAAACAGCTGAGGGTAGGAGGATTAGGTAATTTATCACCGGTGGCTGTGTTGGGAAGGGAGGTGTGTGCTAAGGGTCGCTGGTTCATAGCACAGCCGGTATAGTGAGTCCTGAGGGAAGCTGTGTTGGGGGTGCTACCTGGCGCTTCACTAACACCAGCAGTAACCTTGCTAGCGGGCTAGCCTACCCTAATTGCATTTCTACTGCCTGCAGGTTACAATGTTCATGTTGGTTTCATCCAACAAAGTGCAAAATCTATAAATACATGGATGTTCGTCATATATGTATATTTATGAGGCCATCTGGATGGTATCCACGATTTTACACTTTTAACCTTTCTCATATTCTATCTGGGGTTTAGCTTCAAGTGGCACCGTCCTCAGTCTTAGTAAGGACATTTACAAAATTCACATGCACACACACACACAAGCCTTCCGATCTCTCCCTGAAATCCTCTTACTCCTTGTCGTTTCTCTGAGCTCATCAGTGTACTCGTGCACTGGTTCATTAGCGTCCTCCTGGACTCGGCTGGACTAAATTCAGCTTTATTGTTGCTGTGGGGCTGCTTATGTCAAAAAATGCTGAGCAGCCATAAAAGTGGCCTTAAAAACAGTCGCCCGTGGCCCTCATTTGTGCCGTTCTCATTTTCTCTCGTATGGGTCAGTATTCCATGATGAGATCCACTCCGGACATCGACACGTTGAAGTATTGTAACTAAGTAACTTTTGTATTACTCTTAGAAAGGTATTGCTTAAAAAACGGTTTTGTTATTCTTATTGTCATTTATTCATTAGGAAGATTTTTAGGAGCTGGTCAGTCCTGTTGGATTGAAGGACATTCTTGCAGTGTAGAGTGACAGTAATGGAGTTAAACCTTGACCCACACTGGAGGACAATCAGACCGATTTCGGGTCTGATTGGCCTCTACCGCAAAAACCGTAGTGTTAAAGGAGTCAAGGAACAGTGGTTGAATATTTAGCAGATAACCACAATAGTGAAGTTTCACTTGTAGCAGTAGCACACTATCCCCGCCTCAGACTGACATTCAAACGTTGTTCTTTTGTGTGTATTCTGTTGATTAAAGTATGCATTTGTGATTTGAAGATGTGCACTAGACATGAGTAAGGTTACTGCCTCAACAAAGAAGAGTATACATCTCTGTCTGAAGCTCATCTAAGGGCTTTCATGATGCCAGGGGAATGATGAGATTTTAACCTCACGGTAATTAAAATACAAAAGTATATTAATACGTCAAGGAGGGTTATCCAGAATATCACGACTGTGCTCGGCTTATTATATCACTTAGCACGGAGGATTTATTGTCTCTCTATATCATTAATGTGGACACAAGCTCTGCATATTAAAAATGCCACTGAGACTACTCTGCTCTGCAATTCTGCTCACGAAAAAGCCTCCTTGGCCACTGACATTAGTTATTAAATAGGATTAATAATATTGGGAGGCTGTTTGCTTGTAAAGTAGATAAATTGGAATAAAAAGGCTCTAAACCAGCAGTGCATGTAGTACCTGGTGCTTCTCAAGCTCCCCTTAGGATGACTCCTGCGCCTCTTGCCCCGCCTGCAGTCTCTAGACTGATGTAGTATTGTGGTGACTGGCAGTTCATCAATATGAGATTTTGAAAGCGAATGCAAGAAGCTGAGCTGATCCCCTTCAGGTGTGTGATGGGGCCCACTGGCATCTTTGAGTGGGAACGGACCTGCACATCTTCCTTCTCCGTGTGCCTGTCGTTACCAGGTGATGCAAAGAACGGCTTCAAAAGTATCACCTCTTTTTATTCTGGAGATCCAGACATTATGTGTACAGCTTTGACATTCAATTGTCTGCATATTACAAGAGCTACCTAGGAATAATACAAGACCGTATCACAATATTTTATGTATAAAACAGCACACAGTTTTTAGAAATATAATTTGTCTGATTTCGGAGTACATTTCCAGATGCCAAAACACCATCCATTTAATCAGTGCCTTTGATGCGTCATACCCAAGGGCAACGAAATCATTTCCCCCATTGTTTTCTTTTATTGTTAAGTTGTGGTCCTGTCAGAATCCATGCAGAATCATTCAAGTGTTAGAATGTCCTCACACAAATTGCAGGTTTTCAATGAATTGTATTTCTCGCTGTCTTCTTGTCTGCTCACAAGGCGTCTGCAAAAACCTGACATTTGGTAACGTACCATTACCGGCACCCTTTCATTGATTTGACGAAGAGGGATAGGTGTAAAGCCGCCGTCACTCAGAGAGGCGTTTCATATAGGATGCCAGCTGGGTGACGGAAAAACAAAGAAGCAAAATGAGAGGAAAGTTATAACAGGGTAATGCAGCAGTAAATGACTGCAATGAAATTCCTCAAGCTGTGAAAATAGGACCAAATCTCATTAGTGTTTTTTCTGTCAATGTGCTTTGGAATCCTTTTTGTGTATCGCAGTGAAACGTAATGACTTGTGTGAGAAGCAAAATGATGGTCCTCTTCAGGTTTCATGTTTATGGCACGTTTTATGGCTATTTATTTGACAAAGTTACCCACCAGATGGTTGCTCGTCGAAGTCGTCCTCAAAATTGCAGTAGAAAATTGGAAAAAAACCCACGAGTGCCTGTGGCAATCTTCATTAAGCTCTTCTCCTGTTGCAGCCTGCAGTAACCTTTTTGATGAAACGAAAGCTAAGAAAGAATTACCACCTACCGGAGGTTGTATTTTCAATTGAGCGGCCCATATCAGTATAATTAATAAGGCTAGAACTCGAACATGTGGTTGAAGGTTGTAATTACTTGCCTATGACGCATGTTAATGATGTTAGCCTGCAACATATGCTTAAAGGTCTTTCATTGACTTTTACATGTAGTCATCAACTGGGGGAGAGAACCTCCTGGCTGAGATTGATTACAAATCCTGTTTAAAGTCTATGACCGGCTCCCTCTCTCACAGTAGTGTTCACCATGTTCAGGTTGTGTGTCTGTCACACTCACACCTCTCCATGACCTTGTCATAAGTTATTGAGAAAAGGTGGAAAGTGTTTCCCAGCTGGTTATCGGCTACTGACAGACCTGCTAACACACTAGCAGTAACTTAGCTTGACATTAAAACCCTAATGAACTCACACCCCCACTACCCACACACACATTTGTCCTCCATCTGAACAGGCACATTCATGCCCTTCATCGCACCTGGGTAGGTCAGGTCTCTCGCATATACTTGATGTTTTGGGGTTAGTCACTGTACGCATTAATGAGTTTGGGTGTCTCTCGTGTATGTAAATGTATGTTGCCCTCTGTCCTTCAGCCTGCCTTCCCTGAAAACTGATGCTTACAGCAACTCAGCACAGATGGCACGAGTGAGCGTGCCCAAATCGGTGACATTGCACATATTCAGATGCCATGAAGCGCAAACACTGAGCCGTGTCATGCAGAACTGTGGACGCAGAAAGAGAGAAACATCAATACAATTGATGAAAATGTCACTTTTCCCATCGAAATGTGTTTAATGTAGGATTTTATGTATATTCTCTCGCTCTAAGAAGTTTACAAGCCAGTGTAATGGATAGTGCACCTCAGTGAACAATGATGTAAACTCTCATTTATTTAATGGAAAGCTTCATTAGTAGGAGGGCGGTTCATTGTTTTTATACTGCGTCCACTAAGATCCCCCATTAGTCTCTAGATGGCCTTGTTTTTATGTCTTCCCACTGGGCCCAGTCAAACATATGAGAGCCAGCTTGTTCCTCCAGGTTATGTGGAGGAGAAACATTCATAATTTTATCATTGCTCGTGATCATAAAGGAATAAGAAATGTGAAATTAGAGCAGCAGAAGCCATACAAGACTTTACTAGAATTACATCACATGGGACCCTGGCGTGGAGGGATGCATGCTGGAAGCTGATAGGTTCGCTCCGCAGCCCCAGAGAATGGCTCATAATGGGCTGAGATGGGGGGAACCAAGGAAGTGTGCTCTCGTCAAGCACAGAGCCCCCCAGTGGTTTTTGAATGATGTGATGTGACGGGGATTGGAGGGAAAGGAGGGAAACGGGAGGAGGTGGGGGTCCGCCGCGGGGCTTCCAAAGATTTTGTCAGCAATTATTCACAATGTGGTGCAGTCAGATGATCGACTGTGGCAGAAGCAATGATGAAATGACATTTCCTGTGCACATCTCTCATCTCTGGAAGTGGTAGATTGAAAGGATGCGAGACTTTCCTATTTCTGTTCTCTGTCCCTTTTCTTTTTTGCGAGACCCATGCGGTACACGGGCATGACTGATCGCTACAAAATGCTGCAGCAGTAAGTGATGTAAATATTGATGCCATCCCTCTCATGTTGATACTGTTGAAGTATTCTATGTTTTTTTTTCAGGCTGCTCCTAAACACAGCTGCAATGTTACAAAACCAAAGGAGAGGATAACTTGTTAGGCCTTTCCTCCTTGTAATACAAACATGTAGAAGATTTATGAACAAGCACTCCCCTTTTTTGTTTTCAGGTCTACGACCAGGTGTTAATTTTGGATCATGGCCGGCGGGGGGGTACGCACAGTGTGCAACCCAAGATGATGAGGGTATTTTGGGCTAAGGTACAGCCAAAGAGAATTACTGCATAGCTCCCCAGAGGCATTGCCTCGCCTCGAGCATTTTCAAAACATGTATCTGTCCCGGATCGGATTTCTCCTTGCACACATCCCACTGCAACCGTTTAGATAGCGACAAATATAGTGGCATATCGGATCAGTGATTCTGTAAAGCCTCTACTCATGTTTCAAACTGTTTCCACCAGCTCAGACGGACGGGCCAGGGGACCTGTAAAAGTGTTTTGAGTTTTTGTAAGACATTGCCTTGACATTGCTTCATTGCACTTGGAAAGGAGAACATGAGGTGACGTTTTCAAGGCTGAAAACCAATGCTGGTTAAGTATGAGTTGAATTGTAGAAGTACTCGTGAACAGCTGACACTTGCATTGCTATTAGAGTATTCAACACTTCCCTCCACCCCTGACATGGTGCACTTGACATTCTTCTTGGTAAGGCTCATAAATATTATTGATGGTGTTGAGTTTAGAGTTCACCCCTGGCACATCCTCGCCTGTCGATGTAGTGAAGTCATTATTGAGTTAGAGGGTACTAGTATGAATACCTGGGGATTATTGTTGTGTGACTGTCGTTTCAGATTTACACCGGATGCCAGATTTGTGTTAGTTTGTCGAAGGCTTTATAATTTCTATGTCTGTGACCACACTGGACACTTTTGCTCAAGCTAATTGTGCAGCTGTGAGCATTGCTAATGAGGGCTGTGATACGTTACATCATCATTTATATTGCTATGCAACAGAAGGTTTGATAACTAGCGAGCCGTCAGTGACAGAAGATGGTGATTACTTTTCTTGCTCTTGACGAAGATGATAAAGAGCAAGTGTAGGGGTTTGAAAACATGACGAGAGCGCACTTACTGATTTATTTCTTTTCCGTTTTAAAGTCTATTTCCACATGTAAATTGATAAGGCATAGCTTTCTCTTCTAATTATTGTATCAACAATCAATAGGATCAGACTAATGTGTGTGTATGTTCTAGTCAGTTAGTTGGGTGAGTGGTCATTCAACCTACAATTGTCTCTCTACCAGCATGCACGATGTCCAGCCAGCTGGTGCCTGCATGGTTGGAGAGGCAGACTGGGCGAGTCTGGATGTCGCAGCGGTGGCAGGTGGGCCCTGCCATCAGGTATTGTGATGCCCACTGGCACAGACGTGGACGGCTCCGAGCAGCACTGTGGGCGAGGGATGGGGCATGTGTGGAGGAGGAGAGAGGGAGGCATCTTAAGCCATGTGTGTGCCAACCCTAACAAATTGGATAAGGCCTACAGTGAATAGGAAGGCAGTGCCAGTGTGGGCTGACATATGAATAGGGCTGGCACAGCGGGTGGAGTGGGCAGAGGGTGGCGAGGATGGCACAGAGCAGATGTGTGTGTCATTGTAACCGTGGGATCATGCTGAAAGGGAGGAAGCATTAGTTACGTTAATGCACATAAACAAATGTGAATACTTGTTGATGTGATTGTGTTCGCATGAGAGGAGCTGCTCTACTTTAACAAGACTACACTGCCTATTTTCACAAGTACGCAATGTCTGTCTGGATACTCTTGATCCTCTACATCAATAGATTTTCACAAGCATTAATCCAAATTCTCGGTATGAATGGTACATGGTATGATTAATTACATCAAAGTCACATTTATTTTGCTGACGTTGATGATTGATTTGGCATCACATCCGCTGTGCTGCTGTCTCTATCAGAGTATCAGACCGTACACAGCCCAGTTGAACTGTGTTTCCTGATGGTTGTCGATGTGTTATCCTATCTACTGAATGCAGACGTGTTTATGTCTTTGTTGTAAATTAGTAAATCAATTTCTGTGTTCAGTGAAAGCTGTTATGTCATGCAGACCAGGGCTGTGTGTCACTCCAAGAAATACAATAATGCTTTTTTTTCAAATACCAATCGACTGACTCTTTGAGTGCAAAAATGAAGAATTTTAACAAATTACTTGTTTACGCAAGTGAAAAGGAGTAAAGTAGCACCTGCACCTCCTGCAAGGCTTCGTGCATAAATTACAGGCCGTCACATTGAGCTAGCTGAGTGTCAGTACCAGATGCTTTTAAAAATTCACACTGCTAGATGCTCTTATTAAATGATGGGCATTCTGTTTCATAATACCCTTTTTGTGCAGATAGAGCAGAAAATTGATCTGCTGTTGGTAATGTTGCTTGACAAGACATCAGCTTGATAGCTGCTGATTGCTGCGAGCCGTTTGTTGTTAGTAGGTGAAAACTGTATGTGAATCTGTTGAAAATAAAAGAAATGTATTAATTTGGTATATCGCCCAGCTCTAATGCGTAAATGTGAGAACGCTTTCTTTTCTTTAAGTTCTTCCAAACTTTGTACTCTGTCGGTAGAAACCACTTGAATTGTAATTTATGCAAAAAACAGCTGGCTAACTGAAACTTGAGGTCGTGCATTGAGTTTTCTGCTTCAACACGTTCAATTGCATGCTGATCAAAACTGCTTATTTGCACTCAACTAAAGCAATTACACATTTCTTACAGATGGTTTCACCTCATTAAAGTGGGGATGAACTCAAATATTTGCTGTTACAATGACAAACAGTTTCCTCTAAGCTCACAGCTCTCTCACTGAGCGGAAAATCGGAAAAAAAGGTCTCGGAGCCGCATTGGCAAACAGGTATCTTTATAATCCTTATCCTATGAAGATCTATCCCATTGTCTTTTTATTGATCGGGCTAATACTGGAATGAACAACTCCGTAGCTACCTAAAGTGAGGCTTTTAATTATGCATTGAAGACATAATACAGTAAGTAAAAGGATCAAATGATGTATTCAGATACTTCAGTCTCTCTTCGTTTTAATTGAATGTAACTGCCATTGATCCTCTGAAGTGCTGGTCTGAGCAACAGGCTGATGGTTTAGTGTCGATGTTTCTAAAGGCATTATTTCACTCTCTTTGAGCGTACATGATCCCCAACTCTGGACCGCAAAACCATTAAAACTGAGGATTGAAAAGTGGTCAATGTGTCGCCATGCTCTTCTATGGCCCATTGAACCTTTATCAGCAGGAAGCTATAGGCAGATGTCTAATCAATAGGCAGGGGAGGCAACACAAGAGCCACTCCTACACAATGTCTCTGAATCTTCTGTAATCAATGGCTCAGTGAAAGTCCTTTTTTTCTCTTTGTAAGCCTTTGATGTCAACACGGAGGCGGAATACAAAAGATGGGTTCATGAAATGTTCTTAGAATCTATATATTCAAGATATTTGTCTCACCTCAGAGCACGTTGACAATAATAACTATAGAGCTGTTGGGTATAACAGGGTTAGTAATTAAACACAAATGAGCCAAGCATTGCTTTACACATCGCAGACTTTTCTGGAATTCATAATTGTACATTTTGGCCCGTGTTCTTGTCAACAAACCCCCGCGTTGTTACATTTTCAAGCGAGAGATGAAGGATGGTTGCTATGAGTGTGTGACTGGCAATGTGACACCTTGAATTCTCGAGCCAAATGAACGATAATGAAATATTTCGCCTCCTCAGAAGATCTTTGTGTTGCGTCACTGCTAAAAGTTGCTAGTCTAGTCGTGTGAATGTATAAATATGAATCCGAAATGTCTACCCTTTACCTGACCTGCTTATATTTCTTTTCCTTGGTTTCACCGAGAAATAACGTAAAAATCAAGCGAGGAAAATGTCTCTTCCCTCCCCCGGTAATACGTCTCTAATATGTTGTGGCATGTCCTACTTGGATGTTAGAAGTTGTGTCTTATCTGAGACGTAACAAAGAGACAGGTACTGCCAGCTGTTCCGTCAGTCTAGAAGTAGTCATGACACTTCATCTCTCTCTCTCTCGAGCGAAGGAGCTCAAAGAAGCTTTTCCGAGTATCTCTCATCCAAACAAGAAGAGTTCACCCAGAGTTCAGAAGGATGTTGAGACGCAGAGCGAGGTTCTGGCTCCCCGCTGGGTCAATTTCTTCCCACCTTTTGGGTCCCGCTCATCTGGAACGAGAAGTTGTCGGCTTGATAGCTGAAAGGTTGCAGATATGCAGGTGGGAGATATTTATTCTACTTTTTTTTTTTTCAACTATGCTGTATATGAGGGTTTTGTCACTTTCGGGAGTGTCAAGATAAAAAATCTTTCAGTCTGCCAGCGAAAAGGAAGCAGATGTAGTTCTCAACGATGCAGATTGGGATTAATGTTACCTGCCTAATGAAGGGAAGTGATTCAGATTAATACCTCAGGAGAAAAGTTCCAGAGTTCAGATTCAACACCAGTTGCTAACATTTAAGGCTCGTAGTAGCTTGCATGAAAAGAAACACACATGCACACATGCAGCCATGTGGGTTGTTATCTTTTGTGCATTGATTGATCCGTATGTTTGGGTGCCCTGCAACTAGTAATTGATTTGGCTGGCATTGTAGACAGAATTGATTTCCTGCCCAGGTCATAAAGCACATTGCTACATCTTCTAACTGTCAAAATCATCAAGGCCATTACCTTGAAAAGGGAAGTTGATGCCACCGTTAAACAGATTCATGGATAGTGTGATGGATGTAGATGAAAAAATGCTGCGCTATTATTGTCCCAAATCCTACTGCAATGGGTCGGCTTGTATACTGAGGAATCTTAATTGACCTTCAGCTGGTTACAGTCATACACTTGTACAACTACATTCCTGTCACAATTATTTTGGCCTCCCTGTACTTGTAAGGTAGTCCAACATCTTGACTTATAAAGTTTACTTTCCCTACATAGGTGAATTATTCTTTGAAATTATAGCTTTTGGAATCAAGCCAGGGAAGCAAATCCTGCCTGGAAAGAATGTCATGACCTTTTTTTCGCAGCTTTGCAAGTGGAATAATTGTTCAGTTGTGCCAGAAGATTTTGATTTGCCGAAAGGTTTGTCGTTTTTGTTCTGTTTAATGAGCAAGTACAACCTGAACCAACTTGTGTTTCACGCTCTGTTTGTCCGTGCCCCAATTGAACGAGATCAAGCGCAACAGCTTTGACACACTGAAGCCATGGAGGGTCACTGCAACAGTGGTTTTACCTCCTTTGCAAGATGTTCTGTGGAGTTGCTCTTTAAATAATCTTCATACTAATTTCAAGTTGTGGAAAGTTCACGAGTTGCTCTTTGCGGTAAAGGAGCAAGAAGGCTTTAATAGATGTTAGAAACTGCAATTATATTCTTATAGTAAAAACTGGAACAAAGAGTAGTTCTACACTGCACTTAATATCTTGTCCAGGGTCTTGTATCTGTGTTCGGATCATTAAATAATGTTACTGCAGCAATATCATGCAGATTTTTGTCCGAGTTTATCTGGCTTCAAAGAAATAAACTGGCTTTTCTTCCACAGTGCAAATAAAGACGCATTATAGATAATTCTTTAGCATTTAAACCAATCAGTGTTTCCCTCTGCATACTTAACATGAGTGGATTGATGGATATGAGGATCTGGGCAGCTGGATAAGCCGCTTGTGAGGAGCAATGAAATCGCCTCATAGACAATCGATCTTTGACGAGAGTGATATGCAAGCTCGTCCAGCCTCTGCCTCCCGGCAACAAACAAACTTTCAGTAGGCCTGGCACTATATATATATTACTTTAAGTTATTCAGGCTTATGCTCCTGTCCTTGATGCTGAAGTTTACCATTGATTCACTGACTCCCTAATTGTTGGTCTCTTGTTGTAAGGACTGTATAAGAAATGTTTTGTTTCCCTGAAAGTATAGTATAAGAAACATATTGCTGTGTAACTCTACCGAAGGTCGATCGACCCTGTTGGAACTGCTTTTGTCTGAGAGTGCAAAACTCTGCCCAGGCTGAAAAATTCCCAAAACATAATGCATCTGTATTTTAATTGGACAAATCAACACATGCCGTTTCATTTGCTACACCCCAACTCCCTGCAAGGACTCCTGCATGGAGAATTCTGTGTTTGCCTTTTCCTGTTGACTGGCCTTCTGAAAGCTCATGAGTCTGCCAAAACCAATATGATGCAGGTTTTTCTTATTTTAAAGGTATCTGTCCCAAAATTGAATGGGCTCTTCCTCGGCCCATGCTGTACCCTTACACTGAGTTCGGTGAAAATCTGCCTCATAGTTTTTGGTTAATTCTGCAGCTTGTTATTCATGTCATGCAGCATTATTTTTGTTTCTTTATGTTTTTATTTCAATTCACCTTACTTTCCTCAATGCATTGTTCAAAAATGTGCAGGTATAATGAATGAAATAGAAATCTATTTTCATAACTGCTAATGCTAATCATCTTGCAATAAGCCAAATAACTATGTGAAACAACCCCAAACTGACTTTCTAACCTCAGCGTAAGCTGGAGACTCTCTTTAGGCAGGGTTCTACCTTGCTGCCTCGAATCAGACACGTTTGCCTGCAATCCAGCAACACAGTTATCACAGCCTCATGATCACACTATTAGAGTACATGCCGTCGCCGGTGTATAGGACTCTGTCCGACCTCTTAAGAAAAACCTTTATTGTGTCCTTTTGTAGGTATGCCGGCTGATTCCAGCTCTTTGGATGCTCATTGACAGTATATATGTAGATGTAAGATAAGAGTGCATGGCAGCATGCTTTGCTGAAGGCCCTGAGAGAAGAATTGTGAATCTGCTCATTAAGATTCTGCCGTTGCCACTGAGCGAGGCTGAGATGAGAAGAACTGATGAGAGGAGAGGCAACGGAGAGCCAGAAATAGATCAAAACTAAACCGGAGTCCACAGCACTGGTGGGCACACGGAGGAAAGGAATGTTGGCCCTGTAAGGCCGGACACGCTAAATGGAGCTGTCGGCCCGGACTGCAGATAGAGAGGCACCCAGGAGAATGATAGCAATAGTGAACAACCTAGCCGGCTAATGAAGGGAAGTATTTAGGAATGCCGATAACAGTATGAAGGAGTCTTGGGTTTTGATTGGGAAGGAAGAAGATTATAGCAACCCTCAAGCTTGTCTTTGCTTCCCCTTTCCTCTACTCCATCTCTTTCCTCCCTCTTTTATCTCCCTTCAGTTTCTTACTGTGATTAGCAGGGAGATAAAAGGCTCATGATTCTTCTATTTTCTGCTCCATTAGTCTGACTCACTTCATGCGGTTGGTCTGTGTCAGTGTCCGAATGGCTTTCCTCTGCATCCCTCTTTCTTCAGTTTTTTTTCAAGGCCTCTCACGTCCGCAGCCTTTCATCTGATGAGCCACACATCTTACAGGGCTCTTGACTGCCACCACAAATGGTTACATTACATACATTTTTTTGGAGGACTGTGCGACTTAAAAATATGCGAGGTCACAATCTGGCAAAATTCTGCAACAATGCATCTACCTGAGTGCCTAAAATGTAGCAGTTGATAGCATATTATTTTTAAAAGCTAACTGAGGAGAGCGGAGGAGATTTGCAGGAAGGATAAATGAACGACTCAGACACGACTGATGATGAACACAGGCTGGGAGAGGCCGACTGGACTGGATGTATTCTGCTAAACGGACGCGTACACCGACAGCTGCGGACATCGCGGAGGACTTCTCTATCCAAAGCAGGAAAGATACTTCCAGTTACAGAGTCTGCTTGAAGACCATGTTCCACTCTTGTTTAATAGACCGCCGAACATGATCTCACACGTCCACACCCAATCAATGAACAGGAACAGAAAGTCTGATTCATGGAGCACAACGGGTAGCAAACAAACATGAACCACTGTGATCATGTGCTGCTACCCGTAGACAAGTCAGTCTCCAGCTCTGTCTTAATAGGACGTATTATGCTTTACAAAATGTAAGTGCATTTATATATCGGGAGGTCAGCAGAAGTTTTAAGCTTGACTCCATAAGCACTGAGAGCGCGAAACCTCCTTCTGTTACCAAAAGGAAGTTTTGAGATCTTTAGTGTTCGCTGTGCATCCAATATCCAAGTCAGATAATTATGTCTCCTTGAAAATGTGACTCAGTTCTCTGTAGCACTCCGTCCCTCCGCCCGTCCTCCTCCCTCTCTCCAAACAGACCATTAGCACGTTCTGGAGCTCTGTGAATGGATGACATTTAAGAAACATCGCCTTTAGTCATTCCTATTCTTCATCCTCCTTGTCAGTTAACCTTTCTCTCTTTCTCTTTTCTCACTCCTCATTCTCATTTCTCTCCTCCCTTTCTATTGTTCGCTGTCTTTTATTCGCTTTCCCTCGCTTCCATCTGTGACTCGCCGTTTCATTCAGGCAATATTTTTGTCCCCCTTATTAAGCTCCCTCTGTACTTCTCTCTCTCTCTCTCTCTCTCTCTCTCTCTTGTATTTCTATGGATCCATGAGTGGAAGGGAAGCAAATAGTGCGATGCAGTGAGGTAGAACCCACTTCTTCATCCGGTAATAATCCTGGAAAGTTCAGTCAAAAGCACACGGTCTCCATGGAGACTGAGGTTAAGTTGTTGGCACTGTCTCTTTGAAGGCCCCGGCTAGAGTAAACAATGCCAAGGTCAACGCCCCTAGAGGTCTGCCTCAGCAACTGCACCCACAATGACACACCACACTCTTTGAAGATGTCATGGGAGGTTTTTTTGTATCGTAGACCATTTCATTAGACTCCCTAGACCACCCTCACTGTGACTTGCCACATGATTCCTCTCCAACTGCTAACATGCCATTATGGTCTTTTATATCCTGCCATGTCCCACAGTGAACTTCCGAAACCTCTTTTTTTTTTCCCTGAGTCACCTATCAATAGCTCCCTATATCTCCATCAGTATTTTTAGCACTACGCTGGTGTGTTTCTGTGACATTAAATGCCCTCTTTGTCCTGCAGCTTGTTCTTTCCTCTCTGCTACCCCCCCCCCCGACACCTTCATATATCATTCAATTTAATTATTAATGTTCTTAATACCAGACAAAGGAATAAGGCTGCTATGTCGTTTATTTATGCCTTTGAGCTCAGACTCATTCACCTTCCTGCTACCACAGTTGCCCGAGTGTCCCGAGTCATTGCTCGGGAGCTAATCACACACAGAGGCACCTGCCCTCCTGCTGGACACAGTTTTGTCACATTGTGTTGCTTGCACAGCGTCTCGGAACTATCACAGCACATTTTTCATCACATTTTCCTTTGTGCGCCCCCTCAATAATACTCCATGACTACATATATCATGCTGGCTGTAATTGCAACAGCATCTATATGTTTGGAAACACGTCATGCTGCCTTATTATTTTATTTATCACGATGATAGACACACGTGGAAATGTTTAAGTAGAATTTTATTGTTGATTTAGACGGTCAAACTACTCTCTTAAAGTTAGGACTTTACCTTACCTTAACCAAAGTATTTAGTAGCTGTAGAATGCAATCGTGGCAGGACGCCTGGTCTCCAGCGTTTTAACTGCTCACGATCCATCCTGACCTCCTCCCTTCAACATCTGTCTTACAAACATGAACTTGTTTTATGGCGGGACAAATGTTTGCCAGTGAAAATAATCCTGGCAGATACTGTTTTCGTAGGAGACGGGGCTGCGCCTCACACAGAATTTCACCGCAGCTCATTCTAACCAACATTAGAGGATGGGGGGGTCGGATCACCACAGTTACAGGAATGCTGTTATTTGTTGTTTTCATAGATTTAATTTCCAGGTTTTTCTTCAATTTGCTAATCGATCTTATCACCGCGCAACAAATGACAGACACTGATACAGAGTGGAGTGATTGGTGATATCATTTGCGGCTAATAATTGTGAGGTGGCGACCTCTGTGAACAATCGCCGGCTGTAGGGATTAATTACCCCTGCGGCATGTTTAAGAGGATCTGTTCCGGCTAAGCTAAAGCCAGTCAAAATCCCATCCTGTCCTCACTGTGTTTATGTTTCCAGCCTGATAATGTTGCAGTGCTGCATCTAGGAGTGAAAATTAGAGTGATGTGATTGTGAGAAAATAATTCAGCGTTCATTCGTGTTGTATCAATAATTTAAGCAGATCAATTCAATATTTTTGGCCCAAGACCTTCAGCATCTTGTGAATACTGTTTGCCAAAGTCAGATGGCTACACTGATATCTCATTGTGCCAGAAGCATTTAATTCTTATTAATCATTGAAGCAGCATCTTCTGCTGCTATGTAAGTGTAAGTATCTAATCAGACACAGCAGACACCAAATATTACAGGACACAGACACAAACATTCAGCTCAGGTCAGACAAAATGCTTTTAGAGTCGTGTGATGACAGCAGACATCTAAATTGTTAACGAGCTGTGCACTTTCACAGCGTACGCGATCCTTCATGCTTGCAGCCGTGCAGGTACTTGACATTCTGCCCTGCGATGCTGCGTTTGTGTATAAATTGTGAGCCTCACGAGCCATGGGTCTGACACTGTCCCAGACGCTACAGGGCATATCTAACCCTTAATTGGGGCCGGGGGCAAACCCAATACAGATGGTATTTGCACTGTGTGATGAAGAGGATTTTCTGGGTTTACTGCAATCTGCAGTGCAGCTAACGGAGGAGAGGAGAGACGAGGGGACAGGAAATTGGAAAAGAGAAATGGTGGAGATGGAGGGCGGAGAGAGGTCTCAGAAAGAAAGTGACAAACATTCAGGAGATTGAAGGCAGTGAAGCACGGAGAGGAGGAAGGAGAGTAAACTACAGAGATAGATGACTTATACACGGACAGCAAAAGAGCACGATAACTCCCCTTTACCTGTCTCCTTAACTCTGTTTGTTCATTTGATTTTCACCTTTCATCAAGCTATGTTTAGTTCTGATGTTTATGTTACATGTTTCCTATTGACATGCCACATATGGACACCCCAGCCACGAGATATCTCTAACATCCCTGCTCATCCGATAATTACCACTGATAGAATATCCTGGAAACTCATTCAACCTCCTAATGTGCAAAGTTAACTTGATGAACGGCGCGCAATAATGCACCTGGGCCCTCCATCATTCACCATTAAAAGCGAGCGCTGGCCCCTTGCATCTCAGTATAGCATTATTAGCGGTGGGGTTTCTCAGGAAGACGGAGCGCGCTGCATACTAAACCAGACAAGAGGTGTTATGCTGAAAATGAACGGCTACTCCGCGAAATCGTTTGAATATGTCAACTAGACCTTAAGTGTTCACTTACTGGTGGATGAATTGTAATATCACAAATGGTAGCGGAAGATTTTTAGAACTTTGTTCTCACAATTTGATTTAGAATATCATGAATTTTTGCTACTCTGTCGCGGAAACCGTTAACAGAATCCCTCTCAGCTCTGATGGAGATGGGATGTCCTTTTGATGAAGTCATGGCTGAGGAGACAAAATCAGCATGAGCTGGAGTTGATTTGGAAATAAGGTTTTATTGTCTCAGTGAAACCTTTTATGCCTACTGCTACGATCTAATGTGATGCTGACGCTTCCAGTTTACTGTATTTCGTCGGCTTTCGCTGGTATTCTTTTCATCTCTGTTGATTTCACACTGCAGGTTTTTCGACCTGACATAAGGGAGCCTCGATCCACTTGGTGATATTAAGATTGCGTTTAAAATCACAGGATGACTTGAGCAGATAATCAGTTCCAAGGAGCCTCCAAACAGAAACAACCTCTAATTGTCTACTGTGCACCAGGCAACACACAGCAGAGACGCTGTTGTTTCTGTTCGTCAGCCCTTTTTTCTTAACACTTTTTCAAGCGTCACCACGTGAAGGCGAGTCCTATTGCGATCCTCTGGATTTGTGAAGTTACCACCAGAGGTTTGGTAACAGCATATGATACATTTTGAAGGAGGCTGACTGTGAATTCTCAATCATCAAGAAAAAAGCTATTAAATGTGGCAATGGTCCAGAGTAACCCCGAGAGACACGCGCAGACAAAACACCAGTGGGTAGCGGTGGGGTGCTGTGAAGGAAAAACATCAAGGACATCAATGAAACGATGGTTTCTACAGTTCTCCATGTATATTCCACTCTAGTTTTCATCAGCATATTATTGCATTTGGAGATTAGACTCAGGCTTTATGGTAAAATGGTAAATGGGTTCCTTGAGCCTTTCCACTCGTACAGCAACACACTGATGGGGTAGGATTGAAACAGTAACCCTGTTAATACTAGACAACCTTTCTACATCCCAGTACTTAATATATCCCGACAATTATATATTGTTTTTAGTTATCTGGCCGTTTTTAACATGGTAAAACATTATTGCTGACATTAAAATCTCCTTTTTAAAGAGCGACCAGGCCAAAAGAAGCAATACGACAAAACATTGCTTTAATATGTTAAAAAAAAAAAATGCATTTTCCAAACTCTACTGATTCTGTGTGAAGGTAGTATGAGGAATAAAAACAACAAATCATAATCAATATCTTCGTTTTTGGTTATTCTACTGCAGCCACGGCACATTCAGTTCATCAATGCATGCATCAATTTCTGTTACGTTATTCCTGTGTACGTTTGTAATCTATATGTAAAGTAATATAAGATAATCAAATATAATTACAGCACATGAAACGTTATACCTCACCCTGCGCCACCTCTGACTGAGCAGGGGTTCAGGCCCGTACCGCTCCCTCACAAACAAGATGGATTGCAAAACAGACAGCCTCTAGAAAAACAGAGCCAACATTTAAACTCCTCGCTGTAGACTGTTCTTTTCTGTCGACCGGGGCATAAATCTCGTTCAGGCCGTACAGAGTGGTTCCTCTACACGGGGTGAAAGGGCTTATTTGTTTCACTTTCTTGGAAGTCCACTGGAGGTGGGTGGTACAGATTGCACTTTGCCGAAGCTCTGAGAGCCTGAGAAAGGGTCAGGACGGCAAAAAAGGCACGACGAGGATATGGATGTGTGACAGCGTAATGCCGTGTCGTGCATTTTTGAGATCCCTGTCAGAGTTTAGAGGACAGCAACACATATATGATGTACAGGCTGCAAGAGTACAGCTTAAGACAGTTGTTGGGTATTTTGTGTGGTAAATTGCTTCTTACCAGACAGTGCATGTCATTTGCCTCTTCCTGAGCAGACACACACACACACACACACCC
The DNA here is from genome assembly GCA_901007825.1 of Macroramphosus scolopax. Lineage (NCBI taxonomy): Eukaryota > Metazoa > Chordata > Actinopteri > Syngnathiformes > Centriscidae > Macroramphosus > Macroramphosus scolopax. Next base: position 29,029 of record CAAKHC010014329.1, on the reverse strand, counting down.
ACACATTGGCAGGTAAATTGGTAGCTGGGGATTGGTTCGACCACAACAGCAGCTGCTCATGTCTGGTCACTGCTGTGTTAGCCCAGCAGCTGGCCGAGCAGGCAACGGACTGGAAGGCACAGTCTATTGGCAGAGTCTGAAATCATGTGCTGTGTATCTACTAGACGCAAATAGTTTTCATCCATCACACATGAACTTCATGAACATGATTATCAATGTATTCAGTAGGAACGGTGTATAGTCGGCACATGGTAAACACACCTCTTGTCCTCAGATGTTGGCAAAGAGTCGATGATCATCTTGCTGGGAAATCACAACATAAGCCAGCTTGTTTACAGACAGATCTTCTTCCAAATACGTCTCTGACTGCAAAGTCTGACTGAATTAAAGTGTTCTCATTAAGACACTGTTCTTCCATCTTAATCCTCTTCATCCGCTGTGGGAAATACAGACACAAAGAGTTCCCTTCCTCCAGATACTGTAGAAATGTCCAAACTTGGTTATAGTAACATTCCCCAAACACCGCTAGGTGGGCACACTGCCCAGTTCCAGCAGAAACCCTACTGGGTGAAGATATATTGAGAGGTGGCATGAAAGCAGAGAAACATTAAACAGGAAAATGGTTAAGTTGGTTGGGCTGGTTGATGGGTGACGAAAGCTGCCTATACATTGATTTTCATTTGGAGTTTAAGATGTAGACCGCAGATCATGCTCTGATCCCAGGTATGGAAGAGCATTGCAGGTTTTATATTTTCATGCCTGGATGAGAAATTGATAGCCAAGGCTGCCATGACAATCTGGGTTCGAAACTGGCAGCTTCTTTATTTGATGCAGAGGCACGAGAAAAGTGTATGGCATCCTCATATGTACACCAGCAAGGAGTTGCTGCCCCTAGAAGGAGAGCGAGAGCTCGAGTACATATAGTGTGCAAACTATGAGAATAACCCAAAATAACTGGCATTCATACATTTATGCAAACTGTATCGAGATAAAACAACGAGGGGAGCAGGACCCTCCAAAGCACATGCAGCACACAGCAGGTACTAACATTGTAAAGTCGTAGAATGTTGCATGATGGCGGGTTGAAATCTGGTTAACGGGCAGAGTGATCCAGGTGCGACAGCAAGCGAGTGAAAACTTTGTTCCTCTGTTACTGAACAGATGGCTGCGAAGTCCAGCTGAGCCCGGAGTCTCCGAACGCGGCAGCGTGTACCACAAGTGAGCGGTTAATAAAGTGATCCAAAATTCAAAGCAGGACTTTGTATCAGCAGTGCGAAGTGTGTTTTGCATGGGTTTCATAATGAATGGCCGCGACATGTTTAAATAGTTCCTCCTATTATCAAGTGCAGCTGTGGTCGGTGGGGAATATGCTGCCTGACAGCTGGAGGGAAGTGGTGGAGGTGATGCCTGATGGCTGAAAACGCAAGTGCACTTCGATGGCCTGCCATGAAACACTGTTTTCATTTGATTGTCCTCCCCCTCTATGAAACTTTTATATATGAACAATATTCAGATTTTACTCTTAACCACTTGTTTTCCTTTATTTACCTCTGTGATTTTTGTCAACACTACTTCTCGCCCAATCATCCTGTAAACAAACAATAATTAGTTGAGCCTGAGACCTTCTCACTGATTATGAATTGTTAGGAGGAGCAGGTTGAAATAACATTTGACAATGATACTACTGCAATCAAACATCAATCTACATACACATGCACCGCTTTCATCACAGTATAAAGGATACTATTGTAGCCCTGCTGGACTCATAGGGGGTAAGGGAAGGGGGCGGATGATTTAATGTCAATCTTTATAGTCTGTGACATCTCCATTGACATTCTGAACCTCAGATACGCTCTAAAGCACCTCCACTCCAAGCACAATGAACGGCCCGTGCTGCATGTGTCCCTTGTGTACGGTGTGTGTCCCCCGTTGATTAGGGCGTGTCTTCAGATGTTTATCAGGGGGCCAATGGGAGGGTTGCCTGGAATGGAAAGGCACATATACACTCAGACACACTCACACACAGATTAACGGGGTAAGCTGTGCCGCTCATCTGGGATAAATGCGGTCAGAGAGGGGAACAGCTGAGCAAACAGCTCTGGCAAGAACCAGCGAGCAGAGTGGAGAGGGAGAGAGGGAGGCAGGGATGATGGACTTTTCATCGCGGCGCAGCGTTGGTGACCGGCTGCCACGTTGGATATGCATCAGCCCTGAACATAGGAGAATGGGAACCAGTGGAGGTAAATTCACACACAAATGCAACACTCAGCAGCCAATGTGTGTCTTTTTTTTCTAACTGGGGCAAAATACACAGGGGATGGAGATACTAAAGGGAAAACTAGTTCATTGTACCCTACAAGAAAGAAATAATAGGGATACCTGGGAGTCCCCTTGTGTTTTTGTCTGTTGTGGCTCAGCCTTTGTTATATCCCCTGAACAGTCTTGCAGGACCTGAACTTGTTCCGTCACAACATAGTATCACAGTTGTGGAAAATAAAAGGGGAACATTTAAGTCTTTAACGTACATCATACACATCATGTTCTAACTGAAGTGATTTACAAAGCACCGGACGTGGCACATCGGTTAAGTGAGAGCAGAGGTATCATCAGAATATTATGAGGTCAGATGGCCCGAAGCTGATACTCAGTTAGGAACCCATGAAACCAGTGTCATTAGATAGATAACAGTGATCTGCCACATTAATCATCCAGTGCCTGATCCAGATGAAAAGGAAATAACCTAATTGGCTTGGTTGCCCGCTTTACGCGTAGTTTGATTATAAAAATGGGGTACCTGAGTGCAATACGTCTCATCTGTCATGTTTTATTTCTTCAGAGACCAAACAATGAATCTGTAAGAAGGATGAGCTAATTGTATCAGCTGCACCGCTGAAGTGTGAAGCACATCATCCCTCTATTTGCACATAAATGTGAGATATACTAATAAAGTAGGTCCAGCTCAGCGGAATTTAACTTGTAAATTAATTTGTGAATCATAAAAATCCACTTCTGTCTCAAGACTATTAGAAGTTTTCCCCTTCTGGACCCGTTTTGTTGCCCGACTCCGTTTACAGTACTCGCATTGAACCCTTCACTCAGTGTCGCCGCCGGCTTTGTGAAACAAAAAAACTCCTCCATTCTCATCTTGGCATGTTGACATTTCTAGGGTGGAGAACTACATCAGCAAAAAAAAAAGTAAACAACTTCGTCTGAAGAATATCCGCTTAAAAGAGAAATAGCACATCAGAAGAAATATTGATCTAAACATCTAGAGACATCTTGTTGATTTTTCTTCCCTTAACTTCTGACTTGTGAGGAGTTTGCTTCGTCTGGTTCTCTGCAATAGTCCCCTTTCATGTCTTAAAAGATTTGAGAATGATTTGGGTTTCTGAACAGGCCGTTACAACCTTTTGTCAACAAGCTGGAGGATGTTTTCATGGGTAGCTGCTTTATGACTTCTTTATCAGTTGATAGTGGTTGTCTGAGGTCATCCTTTTTGTTGCGAGGCTCAACTCATTGTGTCATTTAAGGATTTTTACATGTATATATTTAGTAGCAAAGTGTCTGCATCCACCTTTCCAACTTAAATCTCAATTCTGACAGTTTTTCTTTGAGATGTGGCATCAATCATAGCTTGTTTCAACTCGGTAGATAAAAGAGCTCCTGTTATTCGTAACCTACTTAGCGCTGTGCTATTTATAAAACAGTGTAAAGTAGACTTGATGTAACATCCTTTTATACGGTTTGTTGGTTTGGCTAAAGTGCTACCAGGAAAATCAGCAGCGGCATCATCTGTTGGAAATGTGAACATTTGATGAAAACAACAGAAAGATTGTTATTTGATATCATTCATTTAGATACAAAATTAGGACTTTAATATGTAGACTGTACAAATTCAATCAGAGCAGATGGTTTGTCATGCAGATCACACGAGGATCAGGATGTATGTGTGTGCACAGATGGTTGTCCGTACCTGTTAGCGCATGTGCTTTCATGCTCACTATAGCAAGTGTGTGTCCGTATACAGGTGTACATGTATATACGTAGTAACACCGGACCGTCCTGCATCCTCTCCCCGTGGCAGCATCACTCTCGTTGTCTCGCGTCATCACCTTGCCAGATTGAGGCAGCAGCTGATGGCGGTTATCAAATCCCCACTGGTGCTCTGTCAGTCTCTTTGCATTCATGTCCAGTCTGCGAACCTCCTGCCAGTGTCCCAGGGGCTTCCCCCAGTTAAACCAAGGTTAAATCAAATCAATTCCCACGTCTACATGATTAGGCCTTACCAAATTGTGAATTATCCAGAGCATGGTGGAGTTGATAACAAAGATGGGCAGTAAGAGTGACAGGGGGATGGGGAGGGGGGGGCGTTGCTAAGGCCTGGGCAATGTAGCTGACTGTGTATTACATTTAAATGTTTAATTAAAGGCTATCGATAATTAGTGTTGTGTAAACTAAAGACCTGAAAACCAAAGCTACTTGCGAAACAATGACGTAGTCCAACCGGGTCTTTATTGGCTTTATCATATAGTTGTGCTTAAGTTTGCCTTGTGGTCCAGGCTTCTAAAATATGGGTTCAATACAAATTAAACATATTGGGAGCTTGCCAGTCAAAATATGAGTTTTGGCACGATGGCATTTTATCCAATTATCCAACAATTTTTGGACCAAATAATAATAATTGAAAGACAAAAATAAAGATAATCCAAGTAGAGAAGTTTGTCTCATCACATTATATTGACACTTGTTTTGACAACGGCCTTCTAAAGTCTGTCAGAGACCTTCATCACTTGACATCTTGCTTTATTTCACCCAATTTATTAGCATTTTTGTTTTGTTTTTTTTCCTCCCAAATGTCGCTCTGATGTCTGAGCTTTCCTTCAATCGCTGTACGAGAAAGTGTCAGTCTATTTCAGCCGAGGCTTCAAGGATTAGATTTCCCCAGATGTGCTATTCTGGGAGTAAAATGGCCTTTTGTTGTGTAACAAGCTTCGGATGGGAAAGAGAGCCCTGGGTCATTGTGACTTTTGGTCCAGTGGATATGTGGCCACACGGCACGTCTCTCCTGCTGTTCAGTGTTCAGAGGCCTGCTTCAGCTGTGAGACTCAAACAGACGTACAAACATCCATCCCGACACACCCACTCCTTTATGTTGATGCGCATGCTGTTCAATCTCGCCCCTGTGATGGAGATTGACGGATGAACTTCTCACATCCTAAACTTTGGTCACATTCTTCGTAGCGAGTTTAATCTGCCCACACTCAGCTTTCCCCACATAATCTCAAGAACCTTCTTTAATCCATAGATGTCTGCAAGCGTTCCCCATAAGCCTCTGGGAAGCCTCCCTTTTCATGGGTGTTTATGGGTGTATGTGGTGGTTTGCTCGTGTTTGCATTCATTGCCATACCCCCCCTGCCTGCTTTGGTTCATTTGCTGACTTCACTCTTCACACCACTCAGCAGCTGTAATGAGTTTGAGGCTCAATGTGACAGGCCTCACATGAGACCTTGCATTATTTAGCTAATGGTCAGGTGGCAGATGCTGGAGTGCTTGTAGTGGGACCAGTATCCCAGTGGGCAAAGGCTGCCCTTCACCCCTCTACATGCACCTCATCCTTCCTGACTACCATTTAGTGATGTTCCTGTCCATCGGCCAATGAGTCCACTGTATCTTAGTCTGGGTATCCTCCCAGTAGTTAATGTGGCCTCCCAGGGGTTTGTGTTTTAGAGCTTGCTGCCACCCACAGCTCTAAGGGCTAATGTCTCTGCTCTGAGTTCAGGAATACCCATCATATTTACATGATCAAAACAAATCAGACCAGCCACAGCAGGACACCAAAGCAGCTCATAGATGTACTTTTCTCTCCGTAATAATTCCAGCCCCGGGCACAAAATCCTTCTGGTTCCCTCTTAAAACATCTCTGTATATAAGAATATTAAATACCAGGTTAATGTATTGAGTACATGTTTACTGTGTTATAGCCTGGCTCTGAGGCCACAACAAATAAGGGAAGCACATGCGAGGGATTAACTAAACAAAAGGAAGTTTATTAACAAAGATGAATTAGATTTAACAAAGTTAATCAAATGTAATGTTTCACAAAAGAAACTGACAGAAACATTCTGCCACTGTCAACTCAAATTAATATCATCAACCAATACAACAAATCAAAACTCCAACACAACACGACGTGGTGCCGGGGGAAAAGAAGCCCGCTACTGCCAGGAAGGGGCGGGACTTAAGTACTGGGAGACAGTGGCCAGCTGACTCCAATTCCTTAATGACTCCGGCTCCAACCAACCAGGAACACTGAAACACAGACAACACAACAACAGCACAACACACACAGACACCAGCCCTAGCAGAGGCCCTGGGGTCGTCACAACTGTCAGTCTTTTTTGTCTGCTGGTCAGAGAAGAAGAACATTTTGATGACGTCATCCTTAGCTCCCTAAGCTATTCGACACACTATGATTGTTTGGAATGTGGCAGGTTGTAGCGTCTTTTCACGGCTTTGTTTTCACCTTGCAGTTTATATCTGAGCTCTGTGCTGCGACGTGTGGCAGTGTGGGGTAGATGGCTCTGGGTAAACCAGGTCAAGTAATTAAAGACCTTGGATATCAATCTAGCCTGACTCATTATGTTGTCGCACAACAACAACGAGCTGCAGCTTCTCTCCCTAATGTTCGTGCATTAAGTTGTGTGGCAGAACGCATGAAATGTCTGTCCAAGTTTGCACCAGCTGAGGCTTGAACTTGGAATCTAATGGTGCTAATTGCATTCATTAGTCTGGCTTTTGGGGAGCAACTCAGATGTTGTTTGGACATGGACGCTCAGTGTGACACATTCTGTTGCATTGTGTAGTATCATCCAAAGCTAGCTGGAGCACCATAGAGGGCTGGCTGGAGTAATTGGGAGATGTTAATTAGTCTATTGGATGGAGCTTGTAACCTCTTGAGTATTGCTTTTGTGTGCTGCCCTTTTCTGTGTACAAAGCCAACCTAATGCTCATGTCAGTGTAAATGTCTGAATGTGTGTGTGTGTGTGTGTGAGAACCGGAGAAATCATAGGACAGTGTGAGCGTGTGTACTTCTGTTTGTACACGTGCACGCCGCACTCTGGGGGTCTAGCTAATGAGGCAGTCATTTGTTTAACGTAATCACCCACTACTTTATGCCACACGCTTCCCATGGCACGGGCACAAGCCCGGTTATAAAAAGGGCGTGTTTGAATCCCATTAACACGGTCACCCCCCCCCTCCCTGTCCCTTCGCCCTAACTACCCATTCGCATGCCGAAATGGATCATCAGTACTGGGCTGCCAATTCGCCAGCCAAGCACTAATGATGCCACACATTCACATGGGACATGTCAATACTATCAGTCTAAACTCTTCTTTTGGTCCCTGTGCTAACTTTTACTAAAATGTGTTGCATACTGAAAAACTTTGAATATAGCCAAGTGTTTGTATTTTACACACCAGCAGCACGTTTGCGTGAATTGACAGTTAACATTTATAATTACAAGTGACATGTATCCACGAACGCATCACTCCTACTCATCTGCGTCAAAGCACTTGTCGTTTTCCATCAGGGGAAAATAGATGTGCTTTTACCATAGTTATGTGATTTTGCCTCGCAGGACAGCAAGCGGTCCATCTGATGGACAGCTCGGTTGCTTACATTTCAACCACAGACAGAAGGTATTTTTCTACCGTCCTGCTGGTAATGGCTGATGGTGACAGCGCTCAGTGAGCACATGTACATGCATAGGCAACAAGCTGAGGCAAGCAAACGGATGTGAGTCACCTCACCCTGGGAATGTGAACATAGCCGAAGATAACCTCAAAGATGCATTAATGGCTGATTTGTATGCACTGTATTTAATACGCTGTATTTATCCTCAGTGTAACTCATAGTTGTAAGGAAAACATTCTGTTTTTTGTTCTTGACATCAGACGGAGACTTGATGGCCAGTAAATCGGTGAAACATGCCATTTGTACTTCAGCAGAAAAGCAGACAATCTGCAAATCGCCTGACATGCGGCCTATCTGATCCTCCAGCTGCCCACGTCTTCAACGAGATAACAAACATCACCTGATAGGCTGAAAGAGGATCAGCTGCCACTGATGAAAACAGGCCTTTCATCGCTCTTCGGTTTTGGAGGGAAAATATTGAGGCCAAAATTTACAAAGCGTAAACTTGGCCCGAAGTGCAGTTGCCATGTTTTTAATAGGAAAAGGAATAAACACCTCACATCAAAGATAAACACAGATATTTCTGGCTACATCTTTGCCTTCCCTAAACAAGTGCATTGTTTTGATCTATCCTTCATGTTTCCACTTTTTGAAAGTAGGCGCAAACTGCACTTGAGGGAAGTGCTTCGTAAATTAGGGCCTGAGTGTAACGAATTGCATAATCAGAGCTTGCGTGGAGAAGGCTGCACACATCAGACGGTTGCAAGGCTAATGCTGGGATCACACTGAAGAAGTTCAGGCGCACATCCATCGGTATCAGAACCCAAATCATGTTAACAAACGTGCCATAACACAGAGAGCAGCTGAAACTGGTTCAGAGTCATGCGGCCACAAGGTTCAGACTGCAACCAAACATGTTGAGACATATTACATCAGAAAACACAGATAACGTTCCTATTTTTTTAATTTAATTCATCATTTTAACACCAATTCACAGAACCTACAAAGACGCCTTCAATATGCCTGACCGGCATTCTTAAAAACAAACAAACAGAAGAGCAGCAAAGTGAACATTATCTTTTCTTATTAATTAAATATAATTGGTAGAACTTGTCCGCCGGGCTCACCGTAGCGTATTAACATGGCACCGATGCAGAGGGGGGAAATATAAGAATATATTTTCCTCGTGCGTAATAACAGCCCAGATGGACAAAAGTGTATTGTGGTCTTTTGTTGTGTGGAGGCTACTAAGAGCTTAAACTGAACAACATGGAGTTACTCACAGGAGGATTAACTAGTGAGCACAACATGATTGAGAAGATTACACTTTGTCATGTTCCCAATGATCTCTGGCCCTCCTGCTGTACCAGCGGAGCAGTTATTAAGCCGAAATTGAAGGAGAAAAAAAATGAAAATAAGCCCTGCAAGCAGACAGCCCACATTGAGTTTGTCTTTAAAACTGATGGCTCTTCTTTCCTTGTACAGCAGATCTAATTAATATACCGTACTTTTCGCACTATAAGACGCACCTGATTATAAGCCGCAGAAGCTAAATTGAATGATTTGTACATATATAAGCCGCACCGGACTATAAGCCGCGTTTTTTTTTAATGTTTAATTACCGTTATTAACGTTTGTTATAGGGAGTGTTGTAGCCAACACCCCTCCAGTGATGGTATGACCCAGCAGCATTGTGTGTGTGTGTGTGTGTGTGTGTGTGTGTGTTACGTGCAGCCCACCCGAATACAGTGACACCGCTAGCTGCTGCTAGCTGCTGCACCGCTAGCTGCTGCATAGTCTCGTGTCTCTTTATTACACACTCAAACAACGTTTTC
>CAAKHC010014326.1:0-29961 GCA_901007825.1 Macroramphosus scolopax | reverse complement strand
GTACAGAGCAATGACTGTGTATCATCACCAAATTGTTTGTTTACATAACCAATAGTTGATTTTAATTATATGCATTTCATTTATTTTCTGCAGCTATAAAGGAAGAACGGTTTCGTTTTGGCAACAGTTACGACCAGGTGGACGACGTCGTCGGTGTGGCTCAGCCGGTGCGCTTCAACAGTAAGCATCTCACTGAACTCCTCCTGTTGATTTTAGGTCATGAAATACAGATTGAATCTGCATTATGATTGATAACGTTTTAGCAACTGCGCAGCTAAAGTTCTTTTCTTTTTTTTATCAACAGAGAAATGCCCCAGCGGCTGGCACCACTACGAGAAGACGGCCAGCTGCTACAAAGTGTACCTGAGGAATGAAAACTACTGGCAGGCGGTGGACACTTGTCAGAAAGTCAACGGCTCACTGGCTACGTTTGTTACCAACGAGGAGCTGCAGTTCATCCTGAAGATCGAGGTGGACTTTGACGACAAAGTGTGTGAGCGCAGGGACCAGTGCAAGTGAGTTCAACTTTGTTTGAAACATGTAATTATCACTGTAATGCATTTGGATGTACGTCTTTGTTTCTAGCTTTTTTAATAATATAAACTATCCTGCCAAGTGTTCAGAGGTGGCCTCAGTGTCCTCTGTACTTTGCTGCAGGCCATCTAGTGGCCAGTAGTGGCAGTTTCATATGCACAATATTGACTATGAACAGATTCAATAAAAATGTAACATGATATCATGAAGGGAGGTTTTATTGCAGGGCAGCTGTATTACATTACATTAGTTCTGTCTGGCTGTGCAGAATGTATAAATGAGTGTGAGGACTAATATAAACCATTTGACTCTCCAGATTAAAACTTTATTATAATTTGCTCCTTGTTTTTTTTAAGGTTCTGGGTAGGCTACCAGTATGTGATCACCAATCAGAACCACTCTCTGGAGGGCCGCTGGGAAGTTGCATATAAAGGTACTAAAGATTTTTTTTTTAAAGATTGCGAACTAATGACTTGAGTAATGTAGTGCTTCAAATATTGGTGTAATGTCTCTGAACAGGGTCGATGCAGGTGTTCCTCCCACCTGAGGATCTGAACAATTTTGATGAGGTGTCTCCCACCCAAGACAACGTCTTCTGTGCCCAGCTGCAGCGCTTTCAGATTAAAAGCATGAATGAGCGAGGCCTGCACAGCTGGCACGCTGAGAACTGCTACAAGAAGTTCCCCTTTCTGTGCAAGAGGAGTACGTGCTGATTTTCTCCAAACAATCAAATATGTCGGTCACTTTTATTACAAAATCTAGGACTATGTCTTAACATTGTATTTCCCCAACAGGACAAACATGTGTGGATATAAAAGACAATGTTGTAAACGAGGGCTACTACTTCACACCTAAGGGGGACGACCCGTGTCTGAGCTGCACGTGTCATGACGGCGAGCCTGAGATGTGTGTGGCGGCGCTGTGTGAGCGGCCGCAGGGCTGCCAACACTTCCGCAAGGACCCCAAAGAGTGCTGCAAGTTCACATGCCTGGATCCAGGTAGTGACACAACTTTTTCATGGGCTATAATCGATAATCTATACAATAAGGACGTCAGAAGGCCTGTAGTGAGGAACCTATGACCTGACTAGCGAGTTTTAGCTCATCGTCTCACAAAAGCTTTACTGTCTCATAGTTTGTGCTTTGCCTGCAGCAGTCAGCTGATTTCAGAAACACCAAACGGCTAACACAGTTAGCAACAAGCTAACATTGTGGCAAATTAAGCAGCTAAAGAGCCTGTAAATATTAAGTTTTATGTTCAACAGGTGGACAGTAACACAACTCCAAGTGAATTACAATGTTGTCCCGTTAACTGTAGGATGTGTAAACATAAACAACAACAACATTAACGTGTCAATTTAAACGTGATGATCACAAGTTGTTGCCCACAAGTGCCCAGAATATCAGTGAATGGACGGTAGAAGAACATGCAGTGTGTGCTAGTGGAGGCATTGTTGAGTTTTCTTTCACGAAGCTTCACATTCTTCATTGCTCATAGTCCCACAAGATGGAGCTGCTCACACTCCCACAATGGATTTATTGCAACTGGTGTCAAGCTGCTGTTAACTTTCTTTCAGCCACTGCTGAATAGTTCACATTGTGTTCAAGTAATACTGACTTAGAATTAGCCTTTTTTAAAATGAAGATCTGTCATCTGTGCTCCAGAAATGAGACGTCGTTAATCATTTTGAACAAAGGAAGTCATCTTCTTCTTTTTTGTTTTTCGTCAGATGGAAACAGTCTATTTGACTCCATGGCCAGCGGGATGAGACTGATTGTCAGCTGCATCTCATCCTTCCTCATCCTCTCTCTGCTGCTCTTCATGGTCCACAGACTCCGTCAGCGGAGACGTGAACGTATCGAAACGCTGATTGGCGGAAACTGTGAGCATTAAGCCTGAGCCGCACCGCTCTCTGAGGGATGATGATAGAGTTATGTAACGGGGCAGTGTCAAATGAGTAATCTGTGAAGATTGGAGTCCTTTTTAAAAGACGTTAAATATATACAAGAGTTGGTCAGGATGTTAACGGGTGATAAGTGAACTACACGTACTAATTACCTTGTAGAAACTGCTGTTTTTTACAAAGTGCAAGTCACATACAATCTGTCTCTCTGTAGGATTTTTCTTGTGCTCTAAACCTCTGTGTCTGTCTTTCTTCGCCCAGTGCATCACTTTAACCTTGGAAGACGAGTTCCCGGCTTTGATTACGGCCCAGATGCCTTTGGCACCGGCCTCACTCCCCTGCATCTGTCTGATGATGGAGAAGGAGGCGCTTTTCACTTCCAAGAGCCTCCTCCGCCATATGCAGCCTACAAGTACCCAGACATCCAGCACCCTGATGACCCCCCTCCTCCGTACGAAGCCTCCATCAACCCAGACAGCCTTCTCTACGTGGACCTCGGTGCGCACAGATCTTACCTTCTGTTTTTCATACATCTCATCATCTGCAGATTGGATTAGTCATTTTCTCTCTGTTGTTACCTGCAGGACACAGCGGGGTTTCCCTGGTGCCGAGCCACATGAACACCATGGTAGACGGGCTGCAGTCAGATATTCCCAACACCTCTGGTCCTGTGCCAGACTCAGCGCCTTCCACACAGGAAAGGGAGGACTCCATTGATAGCAGCACTCTCCTGGTGGGGCCCGACACCCCGACAGATGGCCTTGCCCCCGCTTCCATGGCTGCGGACTGCACCTCCTCCCTCAGCACTGTGGTATAGGACTGTGGGCGGATGGCAGGACAGTACCTGCTGGTTGAGGAAGGTCATGAGTGCATTTTGCACCAGACTGTCGTTTACCGAAAACACTGACATTGGGAGAGTTTGTACAGACGTATCTAAAGGTGGCTTAGCCCGGTTCTTTGTGATGCCCATTGTATGAAGACTCAGCAGTGGGCCTTGGGAGATTTTTTTTTTAAGACAATGGCATCTAAAGAGGCGGAGGGGACTTTTTCTGTACAGAGAACAAGAACACTAAATTAAGACTGACAAAGCTGCACTTTTACTTTCTGTTATCGACTGAGCAAAGCTTTTCAAACATCTCAGCGATGACCCGATTGGTGGGGAAGCCCGGATGTAAATAACCCCTCAGGTCTGTGCCAGTCAGATTTGTTAAACTAGTGTGTCTCGGTCCAGCACAAGGCTCGCAAATGACGAGCGACCCACAGTAAAGCCAGCTCCTTGTGCGTTGTTTGTTTGCATCTTACGGTCTTTCAATCGGTCGTATTGATTTGTCTCCAAGCAACAGTAACATTCTCATCAGCCCTGCCAACCGCGACTCAAATCTCGATTTCTACACCCATAAAAGCCGACTGTCCCCTCCCTTTCTTATCGGACTGATACATGAGGCGGTGTGTGTTTTGTAGTTGCAGGAAGAGGTTGAGCATTGCAAGAAGGCACAGCCAGTTGCTCTGTAGGGTTTTTTATTCGGTCATGCAGACACAAGGTGTTATGTGTGGAGAAACGTGGTACAGATAAGTCTGAGTTTTGTATTTGTTCTTCTGACGACAGGCTGTAAATTGTTTCAGTGCGGGGGAAATGGGAGCAGCTTGAACTCCCCACTGAACAGACAAGTGAATCATTTCATGCGTGCGTGTTCAGAATAAGGATGACGTCCCTTAATTGAATTGAAAAAAAAATCAATTATTTAAAATAACTTTCAAACATGAAGTGATTTAATCTTCCATACGGTCCCATTGTTGATACTTTATCTACTCTTTGCAGAGTACTTGGGAGTTTGCTAACTGAACTTTATTTAGTGATCAAAGGTCAATGTCTTGCACGCTCATCTGTTGACTACATGAGTTTTTTCTTCTTTCATTTGGATGCTGCCCCTCCATCCCTGCTGTGTTTGTACTGCTCCTCTTATCTCGGTTATTGAGGGTGTTTTCAGCTACTGATGAAGACGATGCCACCGACTGTAGCTGTGAATCTTTTCGGTGTTGATGGGTCTCTTACTGCTGTCCCATTGAGAACTGTGACAAAATGGAATCAAAGAAAAGTGTAATCTTTGTATTTGACACTAGCTCGACCCCCTGTTACGACGACAATCGTTTGAATCACTCGAGGATGAATTTTGCCAGCCGGGAGAAAGTTGGATCGCCGCACCTGAGAGGCTCAAGTGGGAGTCGACCTGTTAGCCAAACGTTCACTGACCCGCAGCCACCAGCATTCAACCTGCTTGTCATCTGCTGTGTGTGTGTGTGTGTGTGACTGCACGTCTGTGTACCTCATGTTTGAATGTACTATCTGTATAAAACATTAGTATGTGCTTCTTTTCCTCTGTTTTTTTTAAGTTTTTTTTCCGGCTTTGACAATCCACAGTGGATTATCATGTTCTCATAAATTGTGGAAACAAGTAAAGTGTGCATGTGTGTTTCAGATTTTTTTTTTTTTTTTCCATCTAGTTTGTTTGATTTTAATTTTCAACCTGCTTTTTTGGAGCTGCATGGTTTTTTTTCTTTTGGCATGCTTAGAGATTTTTTGTTTTGATGGATACATGTACAGTCTGTCCTGTACAGTAGGCTCATTTTAATATCTCTGGATGCCTCGCAAACCTGCCCATGACCCAGACCGCCGCATTCCCACTGTAGTTTCTGTTGCTAGACTATGGTGATGTGACGACTAATTTTACTGGATTTGAAATGTTTTACGTTTAACACTACAGTTGCTCTTTGTCTTTTATTTCATAGCCTTTGAATTGAAAAATGCTTCATTTGTAGAGGGGCTTGTTTTTCTGAGGTAGATGTACATCTAATCAAATGCCAAATAAATTGCACCATGAAGGACGAGCAATGCGTCAGTGCGTATGGTCTTCATGTGGACTCTTATCAATCATGACATTTAGCCGATCTCCTTTGACTTGCTTAGGAAAGTCCTCCGCATGCGGTGGCCAAATGTCAAAGGATTAAGGTGGGACGTGGGGAAGTCCCCTCACGGTGAGATGGAGGTTGTGGGATAGATCAAATCCAAAGATTCAAATAATTTAAAGAAAGCGGATATAGCGCACCTCACAGTGACTCACAAGGCAGCAGCCGGAGTGCCGCTGGAGAAAAAAGAGGCTTTGTTCACCCGGACCAAGTAGTGACGGAATCACATGATCTATTCCTGGACAGGAGAGACGGAGCACTTACAGCTTCGCATGATTACATTTACGAGACTTGAGGGAAAGATAACACCACAGGTTTCTACAGTTATGTCTGGATATACGTGTTCTTAGATTTAACTACTGTTTTATTTGTTTTACATTTTTCTAAATCAATTAAATTTACAGCACAAAAGATAGAAAACTACTAATTTGCATCTGAGCAAAAAATAGCAAATACACATAAAACAGTAAATTACATTAAAGTTCATTAATGTAGAGTTTGTACTACATCACATGTCAAGTGTGACAGTTACAGGTTGAGAACATTTACAAGTAATTTATCTGAACACATTTGAATAATAGCCATCACTCAAAACGAAAAAGGACAACATGCAATTTTTCTCTCAATTTCACAAACCACAGCAAAAAAAACTGCACTGATCAGATTTGAATGTACAAATGTATAAAGCGTTTATCCTTTCAGTGCACATTCCCTAATTCGGGAGCTAAAACAATACGTTTGCTATAAAAGGAAAGTTTTAATTTGTATATTTTAATTCCGAGTGCGTGGATCCTCTGCTCACCCCTCAAGATGAATAGGTCTTGTTACTAATCATTGGACATCAATGCTGGTGGAGGGAGGGGGTGGGGGTGCTGAAGCTGTCCCTGCATCAATGAGCCCGTTGATCAGAAAAGACCACTAGACTGGTAATGACACGCTTCACTGATCAGACCAGGAGGACGTTAAACTCAGCTTTCGCCCCCCCAAGTCCTATTTAAGCAGGTCGTTCGCACCCATATTGCGTCTACCTCAGATACTGACACCTGTCTGGATTCATCCGGCTGCGGGTCGCCACCATGATTTTAGCTGCTGTTCTCCTGATGATTCAAGTCTCATACGCTGATGCAGGTGAGCGTCACAGTGCTACAACAGTATCTATATCTATATTATAGATATATTATTATACATATTCATTGAGTCAGAGGACAGAAAATACACCTGCCAATATCTTGTACTTTTTCTATTCCAGAGGACTACTGTTACAGTGAACCACATTGTGGTGAGTGACATTATTCAACCACTGGAACTTCATATTATTCTGCTGTATGTGATGTTATAAAATAAACCACAGCTCATCCTATCAAATATGTTTATTCTACCTTCATTTTATACAATTAAAGTGATGCTTCCTATTAAAATAACAAATGTGTGGTTTGAAGGTTTGCTAGAAGGTTCGGATCGCTCCGTCCCGGTTTCTTAATACCGCTTTGTACCTCAAGATAGTGACTCTCTGTAGCTGGGGGAGCCCTGGAACCTAAATCAGCTCATTCACTCCGTAACTTGTTAACATAGCTAATGTCCTCTTAACTGTTAATAGTTGCTGAGTCAGCATTTTCCTGTTCCTGACTATAGACATTAATAAAGATGGAAAAATCCTGTCACCATCAGATCCATATGCGTGGGGAGAAATGTTCCCATCATGTCACCCTTTACTTGAAGAGCATCACTCTCCCATCAATCTGGACCACGGGATGACCAGGAACGAGTCTCTGGGGTCTTTACATCTGGAGGGCTTCGATGTGATCCAAACAGGCCAATGGACACTTAGAAACGACGGACACTCTGGTGAATATCCAGCAGATACTAACATGAACTAACATTTGTCTGTTGTGCGCGTTGCATTGGTGGTTACATGATTGTGAGTGCTCACAGTCTTGCTGCAGGTTGGCAGCGGCATGTCGGTGAGCGGCGGAGGCCTTCCAGATGTGTACCACACCATCCAGCTGCACTTCCACTGGGGAGGCCCGGCCACAAACGGCTCGGAGCACACGGTGGACGGACGCAGATACCCGATGGAGGTACAGTAGGGTCAGTGGACAGCTCTGCAGTGTCACAAGCGACATGTTGCAGCACACTGGTGCCGTGCATCACTCATTTCATGTTTTTTTATTTACTTGCAGGTGCACATAGTCAACATGAAGTCCATCCATCCAAATATGTCAGCGGCATTGGAAGATCCAACAGGGCTTGCTGTTCTTGGTTTCTTTATTGATGTCAGTTTCCTTGAATTAAATCAAGCTGTATTTTAAAGCACTTGCTGCAATTAACACTCAAACACATCCTGGTTTCTTTTTCTGCTGCAGGTTGTTTATGCAGAGAATATGCACTTCGGACTAATATCACAGAAACTGTCCTCTGTTGCTTACAAAGGTTGGTAGAAAGCAGAAAAATAGCTTTTTTTAAATGGTTTGTAACGGTTCTCATTATGACTTTCTATCCTCTGCCAAGGCCAAACTGCCAAAGTCAAGCCATTTGCACTGATGAGTCTGCTGCCAAAGAACATGAGTCAGTATTACAGGTATTTCGGCAGCCTCACCACTCCGCCGTGTTCTCAAGTGGTTGTTTGGACCCTTTTTGAAGTCCCCATCTACATCTCATGGTCTCAGGTAGGTCTCTTATTTCCAATCATGCTTGACGTAAACACCTGCTGTCATGCGTGCGGTTAAAATGCTCTTTTCTTCCTCAGCTGGCCCAGTTTACGTCACAGGTCTTCTCGACGGAGGAGGAGGCAGAGCAGGTGAAACCTCTGCAGAACAACTTCAGACACATCCACCCCACCTTCAGCCGAGTCATCTCTGCGTCAAAAGATGCCAAACTGCTCACAGGGACGGCGAGTCACCCGCTCAGGTCAGCTGAGTCGGTGCATCTGCTCCAAATCATTTTGCTGGGAAGCTTCATGTCTGGACTTTAGCATCATATTCAAACAGAGTTATGCAGTCAAAATAAAATGTTTAATTGTTTGACACTCAGTCCGCCCTGAGAGCAACATGTTTATTTGACATTGTGAACGAACAGGAAAATAAGATTCATCCCTCCTTTGTCCAGCTTAGTTCAACTACACTTAACTGAGCTCAATGGAGAGATTAGTCGTATCAGATTTACGTTTCCTCTGGCTACTTATTTCTCCTACAGGTTAGAATTCATTAAACACCAAGATGATTAATGTCTGAAGAGACAAAGAAAATACTGTTGAGAGCAGTTAAATCTTCCTCTAAGATACTCTAGCAAAGAATGAAATACAAAACAAACTGTGAAGAAAAGTACTGTAATACGTTGAATTTGTACTAAACGATTCATTGGGATTATTTACGTCCATTACAGTACTGACTGTTGAGAAATAATGAGCTGAACACTGCTATTGAAACGTGTCTCCCGTCTTTCATGTGGGCATTTCTAGCTAGCTCTCGTAGAGGTACAGTCCTAACAACAATGTATTTTCATGAAGCTGTTGTTTATTTTGTTTTTGTTCATCTCCATGAATATTAAAAGACACATTTGGTCTGAGTCAAAAGTGGCAGCCGCTCTGTACCTCAGCTAAATGCTAACATCAAAATGCTAACATAGTTCTAGAATGATGATGTTTTCAGTAGCTGCCTGATTTTAGCATGTTAGCATGCTAGCATGAATCTTTCTAATTGCTGAACACGGTTCAACAGAGGCGGATGGGATTGACCATATAGACTGCAAGAGAACGGACGAGTGGACGTAGTTACAATGACGTCCTCTGTTTGTTTGTGAACTTTGAGTTTGGCATGTTCACTTTTTGCAACCGGAAGTCCCCATCTTTAAACAAGAGTTTATGAATGAGCGACATTTTCACCTGATGCTAGTACTAGCTAGCTAGCTAGCTAGCTTTGATAGCAAGATGCAGTAATAATTAAGATTAAGAATTGTGATGCTAATTTTTTGTCTGGAAAAAATGGCGTAAACTGTTCTACCCTTAGAGAGTCTTTTAGAACAAACGCATGGTGAACAGGTTATTGTCAGGTTACTTGTCAGGTTACTGATCTTTAATGAACTGAAAACACAGCTATTTAATTGTAGTTCAGTGTATAGCTATGAATTGCAACATCCTGTTTCCTGAATATCCTGCGTTATTGTCTTTTTACTGTCTACATCACATTGAAGGCTTGTGATTGAGACCATAAACTTGTTTGGAAAATGTTCTCATAGACTTCTACACTTTCTGACTTTTGTAACCAGCCGAGTCTCCCCCAGCTGGCCAGTATGAAAATTACACTTTACTTTTTAGACCCGAAAGATATATCCACTCCTTTTATACAGTTTATTGAATGTCAAGAGTCATCTGGTAGCTCCACATAAAGAATGCATCTGCTGAACTGTTATTTTTGAAATGATAAAGGCTCTCAATTAAAGGTCATTTGTACAATATCCCTTTGGTGAATGTCCAAACAAAGTAAAGCATTTCCTCAAAAAAAGAAAAATTCAAGCTCACGGTGGAACTAAAGCATGATCAACAAAAGTAGGATCCATCATTTGGGGACCACGAACAAATGTATGAAATTGCATGGTAATCCATCTTATAGTTTCTATTTCAGTGTGGAGCAAAGTGGTCGACTGACCCTTTTACTGCTAGCGGGGCTAAAAGGAGACGAGAAGGCAGATAAGAAGTAAAGTGCTTATCATGGAGTCGGTCTGTTTCTGGCGGCTGCAAGTGTTTCACATTTTCACAATAGACCTGTCAGAGTTAAAAATACAGCCTGTAGTACAAGGAATAGCTGAGTCATTTGTATTAGAGGGTGTAAAACAGCATTGAGAAGAATCTTAGTTTAACTGGTTAACCAACCACACAACAGAGCACATTGAATGAAACATCTGACCAACCGGGTGGCTCAGCGTGCAGGTGTGTGGTGATTTTGATGTCATTCAGCAGATGGAGATGAATGACCACTGGGTTCCTCGGCTGTCCAAACATGCTCATCGTCTCTGCTCGCTGTCACACCATCCTCCTCCTGTCACAGCCCTCGGGGGCGACACGAACACAAACACGTGCAGGCAAACACACACAGACACACACTGGCCACACTGTAAGCCTTTCTCTCTTGGTCGCCATCTCTGGACTAATGGGACTGCGAGTCCTTGGCGAAGGTGACGTCAGGCCGGAGATTTACACTGCAAGCAAACACAACAGCTGCCTCACTGATTAGTATTCAACCAGAGGAGGAAATAATGAGCGAAATCAGCAGAACTGTGAACTCTTTTTAGACTTTGGTGACTTCTGGTGATGAACTCTGCAGGTGAGGAGATAAACAGAGAATCAATCACCTCCCTTTTATCTTCCTCCCTAACTGTAGTTCACTGGTCTTAAATAGATTCAATGCCTGTGAAGGTCAGTGGAGGAAATCTTTGGAGTTACAAACCAAACAAACTGGTTACATGGAAAAAGATTGTATCTGCTTATCGTAGCATGAAGGAGCTTATTGGAAAACTCTTGGAGGTGTAAAAAATCTTTGTATGAAATGTTCCCTGTTTGCCTTTCATTGAGCTTTACACTGTTCACGTGGTGTGAATCATCCTCGCTTTGTGTGAGAGTGAATCACACGACCTGCTCAGTCCATTGTTCAGCCTGCTAGTTTCATTCATGAAACAGCAGCATCACAACTGTGCAGCTTCATCTTGTACTATCAATAAATCCACTTGTAGCAAGTTTCCTTCATCACTCACCTCGTTTGCTTCATGAAAAACAACCACTGTTTATGGATGTATGCAAAATTGCTTTATTTCCTTTTTCTCCTTTTTCATACATTTGCAGTGTAATAAATAGACACGAGGAACAGGCTGATCGTTCAAACCTCTTCCTACGCCGATTCTGCACCTTTTTTTTTAATTCTCCACACCGCAAAACAACTTTTCATAGAATTTACAACAGAAAATAAAAAAACAAAGCTTGACACAAGCTGAATTTCCTGCTACAAGCTCATCGCTCACCTCATATGTTACATAGCTCTCGGAGCTGTGATCATGTAGCAAATCGCCGGAACAAAAATATATATATTTATATAGTATTCACAGTTCTAGTATTTACATATTTCAGGATTACAAATCAAACGGGCAAGAAAATCAAGACGTTTCCACAAGAAACAATCTTTCAAAGGGAGGTGGAGATTTCCTGGACCTTTTTCTTTAAATAAACAGCCTTTTAAACCCTCAGATTCCTTTTACAGATCCCTGAAAATATTTAAATACTCAGTCTTTTGTTTAAAAAAAAAAGATGCATCTTAAAAGTGTCACCCCTGTGAAGATAAAAAAAGCTTTAGATCTTCTGTACAAGTAATCATATACAATATAAACATCACTGGTGAAATCAAAATGAACCAAACTGAATAAAGAGCAATGACTTGGTCTTGAGGAGAAAGATTGGGGGTCGGGGGCGGGGTCAGGGGGGGGGGGGGGGGGGGGGGGGGGGGGGGGGGGGGGGGGGGGTGATGCCGGGTTGAGCAAGAAAGGGAAGCAAGGTGGGGTGTTAAAGCGGAAGTGCGTGCCTCAAATGCATTCACAGATATGCTCCATCTTAATGAAACCGTCGTGAACTACAATGAGGAGTTCTGGATTCTGGAAACACTCGTCTCGCAGGAAACATTAAACACTGTTCGGATAATAAGCGTTGCGGTTGAAGAGAAAAGCCAAACATCGACGGACGACAGCGGCCGAATCATCATTCAACACCCACAAGAGGGAAAAAATAGGCAGCAATTCTTGCACATGCATGTTAACACGGCGACATGTGACAGACGTTCCTTCTGCCACCAGCCTGCTCAGGTTGAACAGATACACATTCGTATGGCACTTAAAATGAGGTCTTCCAAAGCTGAAAAGATTGTAGGTAGAAGTATTTTTCAAATGCTGCTCTACGGATTCAGATTCTATTTTTCTTGCCCTGCATGTTTGGTCGGTCTTTTGCACTGCGGCCAACAGGGGGCAGCACACTCACATCACAAACACTAAGATGTGACGAGAACATTCACACACAAGCACACAGATATAATGTCTTTGAAGGAAACACAGGAGGAGAATCACCTCGGGAAAACACTGGAATATCGTGGATACAAATTTTGCACGTCACCTTTAACTCTTGCATAAACTAATTGGAAGCAGCATCATCCGCTATTGGCAGGTGTCATTTCCAAATATTCCAGATTTCGCGGCAGGATTTGTTGGATTTACTTAGTTTTGTTAATTTCTAAGATAACTGGTGCAGGGAAGGTCGGATAAAGACGGCAGGGTTTCAGTCCTTCCTCATCCTCCCTTCTGATGTAGCTGGATAGAAATGGACCCCTCTTTTCCAACAGAGAGGCGTTTTCCTGATGAGCTTGTGCGTCTCTACAGTGTAAATAAGCAGCTGAACATGTGAGTCTGTGTTGGTTTTCAACCCAACGTGTTGTATGTAAAGCTTATAAGACAAATGAAAAATAACTGTAGAAATCAGGGCCAGATGTGAAGGAAAATCTGCTGAAATACTGTGTGAGGAGGGGAGGAAATGCTGCACCGACACGTCAAGTGCTTTTAAATTCTGGGTCACTGGCAGACATAAAAAACTATGCTATTTTTCATTTCAAGAGCACCATAAATCGTAAACAATCTAGAGTTCAGTATGGGAAGAGTGCCGTAAAGTTGAACTGTAGCCAGAAGACTTGCAGCTTCTTTTCAATAAAAAAAAAAAACTTCCCGGCCCAGTTCCTCCTCGTCCGATGTTCCGAGTCGCAACACATGCAGGCGTGCGACCCTTCAATAAAGTAGTACAGGGCTTTTACACCCTGGAGGTTTTTTTTTTCTGACATCGCCTGACGTTAATTCAGCGTCCCCCTACAGTTCTCCGCTCCACACAAACACGGGATCTTCTCGTCCTCGATTGGGAACTTGTAGTCATAAGTGATCTCTTCGTTGACGTTGATCGGCTGCCTCGAGTAGATCACGATCTTCTTTTGAGACTCCACTGTGATGACCTTTGCATAACAGTTGGGCTGCAAGAAGAGACAGACGGATTAACGGAATTGGTTTGTTTGTTGTTTCAAACTGACGTGCTGAAGCTTTTATAGAATGCAACTGTCGTCTTACATTGCAGCTGTGGTTGATGAAACGGGCGAAGTTGCCACACTTTGTTGCATCTATGATGGTGTCGTGGTCCACACGGAACATGTAGCTGCTACCGATACCCTCCTCTTCATAGCGCTTCTCCCGCATGTCCGCAATCACCTGCAAATGGAAGATGGTACACTGAATACAACTGCAGATTGTTTCTGTCACCAGTTCCCAATAGATATAAACCAAGTATGGGAATCGGGAGGAAACGACAGTTTATGTGACTTTGAATGCGGAATGCTTAATGTTTCCAGACAGGCTGGTTTCGGTATTTCAGAAACTGATGACCAATTCTCCCAGTTTATAGCAGAGATCAGAGAAAAAGAGCCAGTCTAGTCCGAGCTGATAGCAAATAAACAGCAACTCAAATGACCACTTGTTACAACCGTGTTCTGCAGAAGAGCATCTCTGAACACAACGAGATGAACCTCAAGGTATAAGGCAGCAGGAGACCACTCGCCTTACCCCTCCTGTAGGCTAACAACTGGAAACTGAGGCTACAGTGGGAACGACCTCATCATCATCCGACAATGGAAGATTTGAAAAGAAACCCTGTTAAGGCAGCCGTCTCTCACCTGTCTGATGTTCTGTCCCACATACTCAATGACCATCTCATCAGCTGCAATGGGCTCCATAGCAAACAGTCCCCAGTCGTGGATGTGCGACTTGCAGAATCTGATCCTCTTCTTACGGAACTAACAGACAGAAATGGAAGAAAGCGTCACTTTCCCGAAGTTTCTGGGATAAAATCTTACGATTTGAGTGTGAATGTTTTTTTTTTATTAAACTCTGAGAAAGTATTTCTTGTCTCTGTCTTTTAACTGTTTAATGTTCTTCTTCTAGAAGTGATGAATTGAAGCCGTCGCTGGAACACAGTTCAGTTTGATTTTATTCACCTTCAGCTGGTTGAACTTCAACAGCTCACTGTCACATGCAAATGAGGACTTCAGACGCCGCTGCTCTGACCGCCGCTCTGAGCCAGATCTGGTAGAGGCGTGGACTTGTGCAGGAATGCTCATACCCTGCAGGGAGAAGACGGTTAGATCTGTTCCTAAAGCGTCTAAATACTTTACGTTGTATCTTTACTTTTTTTCCAATTCATTTAGATGTATGAAACCATCTCATAACCCTCTGAGCTCAAGCATTAAAATGTGTCCTCTTTAGCCCACCTGTGTGTCGACCGGCGGCTCTTCTGATTGCAGCCGGGTGCTCTGAAGGTACTTGATCTTGTCCTTCTTGTCGATCTTGTAGTATCCCTCACTTCGGGCACAGCCAGTCATATGATCCCTCATGCCATCGTCTCTCCTCTTTTTTTTCACTCTCGGGATGTTGGTAGGTGCAGGGAAGTCAAGGAAGAAACTAAAAAGGCTCTGGACCACAGCTGGGATACAAAAGCATTTAACAAGCCAAAAGGTTCCTCATTTCCACCACCAGGGGGGGCTGCTGTTTGGTATTGACAGTACAAAACAACTGTTATCAAAGAAAGTAAAACTTTACTTTAATGATCTAATAGGATTTAGCTTCTTATCTTTCAGTTTTGTGGCAGACACATTAAGATTAACACCGGTGATAGATAAC
Source organism: Macroramphosus scolopax (assembly GCA_901007825.1). Taxonomy (NCBI): domain Eukaryota; kingdom Metazoa; phylum Chordata; class Actinopteri; order Syngnathiformes; family Centriscidae; genus Macroramphosus; species Macroramphosus scolopax. Next base: position 14,822 of record CAAKHC010014326.1, on the reverse strand, counting down.
ATTCCATGTAAATCTGAGTCAGTTAACCAGTGAAGGATATGAGGATGGTTGACCCAGAGCGTGTCGTTGAGCCAGTCGTTGCCGTTATCCTGCTGAAGCATCTTATCGTAAGTGACCTGCAGAAGCCGAATGTCCTCGTCATCTATGCCTTCATTCCAGATGTCATACAGGATGGTCATCTCCTCAAAATCGGATCGAGGGGGTACGTAGGCGTGGGGAGGCGTGGTGACAGGCGACAAGCTATCTAGCAACAGCTCCTCCCAGCCGCGCCGCGTTTTCCGAGGAGGCTTTGCAGCTAGCCGAGCCTTTTCCTTGTAGGACAGGAAGCCGTCGTCAGCAGGCAGGACCGTCTTAGGTTCCACCTTCCCTTCCCTAAAGTCCCTGCTTTTGCGATCAGGGGACTTGGTGGATATCGTTTGCTTGGATTGATCTCCGATATGTGTGTTGTCAGACAAGGCGGTGGGTTCAGATGAGCGCTGCAAAGACTCAGTCGTTGGGACAGCTGTGGTCTTCTTGCTTTTGGGTCGTCCAGGTTTCCGCTTAGATTGGTTAGTGTCGAATGGCACAGGGGCGTCCCCTGCGAAGCCAGCTTCTTCAGATGAATGCTCTGTGCCAGCTGACGTGGCCTGGTTAAGCAAGGTGCTGCTGGGCGGCTCCTTAAAAAGTGGTCTATCGTCCAGGCTCTCAGACGATATTTTCCTATTAAGAGGCAGTGCTGTGGGGTCAGGGAAGCAAGGAGTGAATGTTAAGTCTCTACCTGGAGTGCGTGGAACTCCAGCACTAAGGACAGGAGACTGTGCAGGGTAAGAAAATGGACTACCAGGAATGTGAGGGGAGCTAAGCAACAGGCTGCTGCCTGTCAGTGGGGCATCACTACCGGGTGTAATGGGCACCGTGTCCGTGCTTTGGGACTTGCCCAGACTCCGGGCACGCTCCATCAGGTCTCTACCTGGCGTACGTGGAATATCCTCGTCTGTTGGGAGTCGGGGTCGCTGAAGTCGGTCAGGTAAAGGACCAGGGGGTGGATGGAGGAGGGAACTACCTTCTACTGCCAGATGAGGTGGGAGAGGGAGGTGCATTGAAGATGCAGAAAAGTTTCTGGGGGCAGGTGTGTTTAAATCTAAGTGGGTGATGGCTACTTCCTCAGGCTCTGCTTTACCTTTGGTTTTTGTCTTCTGGTCCCTGTCAGGCAGGGTGCCTGTTGGAGTGGAAGGCCGAAGGTTCGTTACGTGCTCCTGAGGTTCTGACTTCACTACAGGGATGTTGCCATCAACACTGATGTCTCTCTCTTTCACTAATAGACAAGAAGACATTTATTTCATTTAGCATTATCAAAACTTCAAAATGCTAATTATTGTTGAAATTATTCATGTTTCACCGGGGAAATACAAAATTAGGAGAAGATGCTCACCTGCGATGCCTTTAGTAGATGGCGGCTTCAGGTCCTCCATGACCTCTTCCTCAGGGCTAGGAGGTCTTCGTTTGGACTTGCTGCTTAGCAGCTCCCTGCTCCTATGTTCCTCCTCATTATCTGAGACCAGGCCCGCTGGGGGACTTGGTGGCTTGGTCTCTGACTTACCCTCATATTCATCAGAAGACGAGGATGCTGAGGACGAAGAGGACGAGGAGGTCTGGGCCATTACGCCTTCATCCTCCATATCTTCTGCCACCTCTACCTCCTCGTCCTCCTCCTCTTCCGAGCTCAACTCGTACTCAGAGGAGTCGGAGCTTTCTGCTGAGGAGTCTGAGACGGCCTTTGAGGATGATGAACTCTCAGCGTCTGCAAGACATGAGGCAAAGAAATGATGAACTACGGAAACCAGACCTAAAATATTTGTAAATGATGCCATCAGATACTTAAAAATACCTTCATCGGAGGAATCTGAGGAATCACTTTCACTGGAAGAGTCTTCCTCATTGTCATCATCCTCTTCATCTCGACTCTGAGAAAAAAAAAATTGCAAAGGGAACAAATATTCAATTAACTAATGTGAGATACAACTGTTAAACAATCAGTCATTTTTGAGAAAGCTTACTTTGTCTGACAGCCTGTCTCTCGTCAGCTTCTCATCAGGTTCCTCCTCTCTGTCACACGATGACTCCTCCTCTTTCCCTGAGGTGTCCAGCTCCTCCTCTCCCTCACTGTCCAGTTCAAGTGGCCGTGAATGTCTTCGCTTCGCTAATGTGCTGTCACTGTCAGTTTTGGAGTCATCCAATGGGAGTTCAGCTGTGTCTCGATCCCGGTCTGACAAAAACGAACCACAAGCAAATTTACTATTGGAAAGCACCCGGAGGAATGTGTGTATTACAGTTGAGTATACACAGCAGAGGGGTTACCTTCATCCTCAAGTTCGTCATCCACTGGAGTCGAGGGCCGGGCACGTTTGTTCTCCCCTGCAGCTGCGGCTTCAGGTGGGTCCTTCCTTTTTACCTGAGCACAGAATTCAAACAGTTAAGACCGACAGGCAGCAAACTTGGTAAAGAAAAAAGATACTTTTTAAATGCGTTTATGAACAGACGTAAAGCTTACCTTAAAGGAGGGCAATCGGATGGCTCCTCGTAGACCGATTCCCAGGCCAATTCCCTCGTACCCCAGTCCCTCACCCTTGTTCCAGTTTTCAAGTAGACTTGAACCCATTGTCTCTTTGGGTTTTGGTCTGTCTTCTTCTTTCCCCTCAGCACCTTTCACTGGGGTCAAAGACGCCTGGGAAAATATATTGAATTTTTATATCTTGGTGGTTATGCACTTGAGGTGAATAGGAACTCTCTTTCTCTCTAAGTAACGCTGCATTTGTATCTTCAAAAGTCAAATGAAAAACTCACCTTTGCTGAGCGTTCCTTCTTCTCCCACCAGTCATCAAAGGCTCTGAAAGCCACAACCTCCACCATTTTCCTGTTAAGGTCCCTCTTCATGATGGCCTTCAGCTCTTTGACAATGACCTGCAGCACACCGTCAACAGTGGCCTTGTGGGGATCCTCCTTTTTAGACTCGTATCCCGGAGGAGGAACCGTAGGGTTGAACTTCGGCATACTGGGATGCTGCCATTCTTGTCCGGGTACCCCTGCACCGCTTGTGGGTGCAGCACCCATAGACAGATGTGAGTAGGGTCCTGCAAATGGCCCCGATGCACCACTGTCCATAAAATGTGGATAAGGATACGGCCCTCTGGTCTGAGCCATGCGACTCAGCATCTGCTGCTGCATCTGGAACGACATGGGAACTGTGCTCCACTGTTCCCATCGCAAACAGTTCATCAGCTCCATTTGCACCAGTGGCATCATGCCAGGAGGATAGTGACCCATGTGTTGCAGCATATGGTGGGGTACTCCAGGATGACCAGCAAGGTGAGGGTGTCCTGGGACGGCAGCGTGAGTGGCGAGATGGTGATGGGTGAGTGAGAAGCCGGCCTGATGTGGTAGATGGGGGAAGCCGGGAGGAGGGATGGATATGGTCTGCATCGGAGACAGTGCAGAGTTTACAACAATGCCTTTGGCACAGTCTCCGCTGTTGATTGGAGTCCCGGGCATCTCATCGTCAGAGATTTCCATGTCTTCTCCCGACGACTGATGACTCTGTGAAAATGGACAACATGTCAGAACTATGTAGGCTGATCATGCATTTGAATTCTGCTACACAAAAACAGCAATGTGCCCATTTAATCTTCATAACAACCGAGTAGCTTAAACTTTATTCACTTTACAAAGACAGTTGGTTGAAATCTCAAGAAAAAGTTAGCAACTGAAACCTGGGTTCGGATTATTTAGTTAATTATCATAAAAAGGGCCGTGTGTTGTCGGATGTTTTCAGTATAACTGCTGATACAGCCGGGCTGTTTGCAACGACATCCAAACAATGTTTTGTTTTATTTAATACTTTAATTTGACTTTTATAGACTTGCTTGTTTCTTTTTATTTAATATTTTAATTTGACTTTTATAGACTTGCTTGTTTCTAAACGCTTTATTTCATTTAACTTTGCCAACTTTCAGCACTTAGATGCTAAACGTTTCAGTTGATATCAAGAAGAGTTTGTTAGATATCCAGCTCTACTCTCCGAAGCACTGATCTCTGTTCAAAGTTTATTATACACACTGGCACAGTCAAACAAAAGTGACCCGTGTCTTTGGGTCAGCATGTTTCCAAACTGAGCTGTTTGCTCGGACCCTCAAACTACAACAACAAAGCAGATAATGTAAGACCTGTGATATCAAACACACAAGCATTGTATTATCTTTGATCTTGCTTGTTTTTTGCGTATCTTTCCATAAACCAGCCCTGTTACAGCCGCTGCAGAAATTAAACTAAGAAAAGTAAATTCTGCATAGGAGTTGCGTTACCCAAATGATCCGTTTGCAGTGTTTGCTTTGTGATAACTTGAAATGTGAGACACGAGACGCTGCGACCAATCCTGACTGTCAGGCTCTGCAAAACCAGGAAGTGTGGTGCTGAATGGGGCCAACAGCCAAAATGTGTTTTCCTCTGTGTGAGCGCATGTTAAGTGTTAGAAAGAGGAAACAGGAGTGTTCAATTCCCCAAAAGCTCCATTGCCCTTGTTTCTCTTTTTCAAAAGCCCAGAAATGCAACACAGCACAGATGGTGTTCCAGCGACTTCAAACAATATTAGCCTCACACATGAACAAGTTATTTGTGAGGTTACAAGTTATCTATCTAAAACATTCTATTCAGCGTTCAAACTGTGTTACTTCAGCTGAGGGTACATTTAATACACCTACTCAGATTCTCAGAGACTTCATACACTGTGTACTGCAAACTTTCCTTTACAGATCAGAACAAAAACAATGTAACACAAGGGAAAGTTTACTACTACCACTATGTACTGAAACCGGATCTCACTTCCTCTGTCATCAGCGTAACTGTCATTCACAGCTGTGAGTAACGTCAGAAACGTGCTACTATGAAATTATAAAGATGACTGACACCATATAATTTTGCCAATATTACGGTTATGCTTTCTGTGAAATGTGATAAACTTAAAACTTAAAAATGTGCATTAATTTTCATGATATTAGGAAGGTAATTTTCCGAAATCTGAGAGTATACATGTCAATAAAAAAAATCTGTCTTACCGTGTCCATTTTATCAGTGGGAGTGTGGCATCGATAATGTCCATCTTTGAGGTCACTGTTGCTCATCTTCTCATGCACAGGAGAGACAACTCTCTTGATCAGGGAGGCAGTTCCAGGAATTGCTTCTTCGTCTTCAGATTCTGGCAGCGGGGTTGGACTGATATCTTCCAAGCCGGTGCTAGAGGGACGGGAATTTTGTTGGCCACCTAGAGAGCCACATGTGTAAGGGGGAATAGGTGATAGTTGAGAGGACGAGGAGGAAATTGGACTTCCCTCCATTTGTACATCAGGGTCCGAGTCTCGCTCTGCAAGGAAAGGCAGCAGTTTAGTCCTTTTCTCCTTCAGGAGCATCTCAATGCGGGAATCCAGGCTATTACGCTCAGGATCCTGTGTGGGGGAACCAGGTGAGGGGCAGTGCTCTGGTGTTTGAGGAGGAGGGGTGGTTGGATGGGGTGAAGGCTCTGGCGGGGGCTCTGGAATCGGAGGAGTTTCTGGCCTGTCCTTGACAGGTAAAAACTCAGTGGTAGCTGCCGGAGGAGGCTGTGGTGGTCGGATGTACTCATCCTCCCTTTGGGCTGGGTGATGGAAAGCTGGCTCTGAAGGGGGAAAAGCAGGGGGCAAAGGAGCTTGGTAGGGTGAGAAGGCAGACTTGAAGTTTTGTGTAGCAGGTGGAGGTGCTGTGTAGGTGAAAGAAGGGGTGGAGGGTGGGGGTTCTGGTGGGGTGAGTTGGTGCTGTTTGAAGGGAGCTTGTTCCGACGACGACGTACTCCGATACATATTACTGCGGTACTGAGGCCTCTCCGGTCTGCGATTGTATGCATCCTGGAACTTGCTTTCATGTCTCCGGGATTTAAAACCTCCAGAGCTCTCAGGGCGGCTGGACTGGTACGCAGGTGTAGACTGCCGACTGGAGTAGTTGGAGTCTTGAGAGAAGGGCGTACCAGCCTGACGTGGGGTATGAGGGGTTCCCTGGGATTGGGGTGTGTCCTGCCTTAGACTGGAGTAACCCGTTTCCAGGGAAAGTGGGGTGGTGGAGCTGCTGGGTGGCACTGATCCTCCCACAGCTGACACGCTGCTCTCCGACAACCTGCGGATGGGCTCGCAGGCCTTACAAGACACAAACAGGGTCGCATTTATTAAAGTTTCAAAGGCAAGTCATTCTGACAGGTGAAACCTCTACAATCACAATTTTAAATTGAATACACCTTAAATTATGTTGGAAATGCCTCAGGGATGCAATTAAGAAGCTGTATATCCTCCCCACATTGCGATGTAGTTACATTTCACAGTATGCTCGTGAGAGGATCGTTTGAAAAAGCTAACTGTAGTATGCAGGTCTGGGGGGATCGGCTGCTACGGGGCCAAAGTGCATGTTCCGATGGCTTTGCAATTTTACTCAAGAGACTAAATAGCATTCTTTGCTCTGCTCTACCACCTGCTGCACTGATAAAAAGGACTAAAGATAAGGATGACAGGAGAGATTGGCAATTGTTTTACTACTACAAAGTAACACTCAAATGTTTGTACACAATAGTATGACTGTCCCAGTAGACTTACCAGGCAAAAACTATTAATAACTCTACTACACTCCAAATGACTCAGTTTAAGAATTAATAACAAAGAAGACAAAAATAAGTTTTCAGAAGATTATTACCAGTAAGGCTTCTGCCAGGCTACGAGGAGAAACTTCTCTGGCCTCCTCTCCACCGACAGGCAGGGTACGTGGAGTGTAGCTGCCATTCATCAGGAGCTGGAAGTACCGAAGGCGATTCTCACCTGAGGAATGGTGAAAACAAGAGGGTCTGATGTCAAGTTTACAAATCAGCCTTTATTGAAAGTAACCCAGAATGGTCTATATCACGTAGCCAATCAATAGTCGCTGAACTAAAAACATCTGTACAACATACACTTTCAAGTAGATGACGCAAAATGAACTTGCAAGGAGTTTGAAGAGTATAAACTAATATCTATGGCTTGTATCAACAATTAAGTGGAAAACTTACTTCTGTTATGCAATTGATATAGTTAATGTAAACATGGAATCTAAAGCTTTATACGTGATACACAAATATTCATTATGACATTGACATATCTTGTCCTCATCTTGCATATCCTAAACAGATCCTAACATTTAATAACTAAACTTCTGAGAAAAGCAGAACATTTTTAAAGACGACAAATTAAATTTGGTGACATATTCATAATAACACTTGTGCAGCCAGTAAAAATGTAAATATTGTAATTAAAAACATTAATAATTGTAATAATTGTAGTCCAAAAATAAATAATACTTTACATTGTCTTGAGAAAACTTAATGTTGCTTTAAAGCCTGACATTGTTAATGAATGAAAACTGTATGATTGTAATATTGGTGGTTCCACAGTAAATATCTAAAGGGGAGAGGACACTGACAGGTTGGTATAAGTTTGTTTACCGGGCTGATATAAGGCACAGTGGGAGTACACAGCACCCTCAGCTCTGGGCTTGTGGGAGCAGGCTTACATTCAATGAAATTCAATTATCCCACGTTACCAGGCAACGCACGTAAATTTAAACACGTGACTGTGTCCACCCAGTAAGACAAAACAAGGCACAATTGAATATTTTAGAATATTCGGAATAGTTTGGCTAATGCATCAGAGATCAGACTAGAGCCAGCATAAATGTAGGTTACCTTTCATTTAATTGAATGATTTAATCACTGTTTACCTTTCGGGTCGAGCTCCACGTGGATGATGTTTCCCATAACAGAAGTGTTGTGAAGCGACTGCACGGCCGTCTTGGCGGCTTTCACGTTCTCAAAAACAACTTTAGCAATTCCCAGGTGCTTCTTGTTCTTAGGATTGTAGAGGATCTCGACCCCCTCGATTTCTCCAAATTTTTTGCACATGTCGGTAAGAAATCCTTCCCTAATGTTGTCGTTCAGCCTGGCGAATGTCACCTCCTTCGGTGGCACCGGGCCGATGTAACACTCATCGATCTGGATGAAGAAGAGGATTTTCATGTTGTGAATGCTTTCGGACTAATGTTGCACCACGTGGGGTCACAACTCTGACAGCTGAGTAAAGAACAATCATGCCGGAGTTGTCAAATGCAAATTCAGTCTATCTTTACATAAAAACAGCACTCAAAGCATGCATGCATCATGTCTCGGTTCCCAATATCCTTCCGACACTTGATATTTTGCATCAAAAGACCTAATATGATCGAGGGGGTGTGTCTGGAACTTTTGACAGCCCCCCTTTTCCCACAAGGAAAAAGCTGGCATATACAGATTGGAAGTGGATACCTTAAACTTAGGCACCGGTAAGTCCGTCTCTTTATACTTCGTCCAGAGACGGCCGATCCTCGGGTCTCGGACGATGTCCACCGGTGGTATCCCGGGGTTCTGTGGAAGAGAGGGTGGTTATCCTTCCCATTCACAACTTCACACGGAGATAACTTGTTGCAAAGTAGGTTTAAACAAACCAGACGCAGTGTTTGGTTTGAATTAACACATCGAACACATCGGACACTCCGTGCAAGCTCCTGGAACGTGCCCGTGATCGGCCACAGCAACACAGCCACATTGTAACCTATCATGGAGGTCGGCTACTTGGTTACTATTGTAGCCGTTTCACCGCGCCAAATGCGGTCCACTTACAGGCATGTTGAAAGTCTGTCCATCGTAGCGGTACACTTTGTGCGATCCCTTCTTCAGCGCTGGGTCGATAATCAACTTGTAACTTCTCCAGTGGTGACTCCGCTTCTCCGCCGAGCCGCAAACGGGATGACTGTCCATGCCGTTCGCCAGACCTGAAACGAAAGGCAGCGACCAGGAGAGAGGAGCTAATGTGAGGCAGCGCTAATCACAGTCCCCGTTACCAGCCCCCAACACTTGAAAACAGCCAAACGTTACAGATGCATGACTTTAGTAATGCAAGCAACAGCGAAAATTGGATCTAGCGTATATCCCTGTCACGGAAAACAGACATTAAGAGAGCTGGAGAAAGAGGAAAAAAGAACAGGCTTACTTGAACTCTGCTTTCTGCCATGGTCTTCGTTCAATTTGTTTCTCTCCCCCGGCTTGGACATGGCTCATCCGAACGAGTGATTTTTCTTGAATTGAAAAGACGAAATCGCTTTCCTTGCGCCGCTTACATTACATGATTTAGCTTGAAGAATACTGCCTCCTTTTTCAGCGACAGCCAACACATATTGTGTGCCTGGTCTGTAGCTTCTGTCTCTCCCACAATACACCGCTAGGCTTGCCCTCGTCCGATGCTAGCCGCACTTTCGTTACAAACTTGTGTTTGTCGCTGCTTGTCTTTTAACAACGATTCTCCCCTCATATGAAATGAAAGTGCGTTTAAACGACTTGAGCAAGCAACATTCCTACACAAACACACGTTTAGAAATTGATTCGTAGCAGACTTGTGTTGTTGATCCTCTGAATTATTTTGTGTGGAATATGCCGATTATATTTACCAAACTGGCAAACATTAGATAGACACAGGGGGCAACATCTACTTTAATACTACTAATGGCTAATAAAATCGTATTTTAGCATATGTTTGCGTACATGCTTGTGCTGTTTACCATATTCAAACCGATTCATATGTTTCAAATAGCAACTCTGACAATGTGGAGCTAGCTTACTTATGTGCCATGTTTTACTGGAATAGGATTTCAGTACGGAGCGCGGCCGGGTTAACGTTTTAAGTCTATAGGCTGCGGCGGGTTGTTGTTCTCCGTGAGGGTGATACAGACCAATAAACTAGTGCCAAACTGTTGTGTAGGTCCGTGTTTTCTCAAGTATTAAACGGCGGTCACGCTTTATAGAACACGGAATCTTTAACCCCCGTGTTCGCTTGTTTTTTTATATTCAATTTTTTTTTTCAAAGTGATTGTTTTCGGATAAACTGGGTTTTGTGTGACATTGCTTGGTGTTTTGCAGTGCTCGGGCAATTGGCTGGTTAACAGCGGCAGCTTGGCGGACCAATCAGAGCACAGCAGCAGAGGAGCCGTCTGCTATTAGAGGCACGGCTCAGGAGTCCTTCAACAGAGAGCAGAGAGAGGGGGCCGAGCGCTCTCGGCAGCCATTTTCCTAAAACAGGACTTAATGGCCTATATGGGTTTCCTTTGTTCCAAAAGGGATCTTACACTTGATTTCCTCATCTCTCACGGACTATGATAAATCTATGATTCCTCCTTTTAAAGGATTGAGAAGAAGGAAGAGAATGTACTGGATGTAATACCCTGTGACATTTTGAGCCTTTTTTCCTCTGCCTGGAATCCATCTTTGTCTTAACTAGGTCATGGCACACCCATATAATACTATTTATAAGAAAAGAAACCAAATATTGTGAATAAACAGCTTTATGGGTTTGGAGATGTTAAATTAGAAGGAAAAAAACACAGTTTAAATGAATGTGTAATGCAGACTGCATCTATGGCCTTGTATGAGTAGCAATGAGTAAGTCCAGCTCTTCTATAATAATCTGATATTTTTTGTGATTCAGTAATGCAAAATGAGGCATGCAGGTAAAGTTATTAAACCTATTTTTCTGTCAATTTATCTTTCAAATTTCTGTCAATTTTATTAAATATGTTCACTGGCATGCTGATATATGAATAGAGCCTAAAGTCCAGGTTATGTCACTGTTCCTCAAATGAAAGCTTGCCATGGACAACCAATGGCCTTTTGCTAAATAGTTTCATTATGCTGCTTGCAATTTGACTGTTGATTGATTACTACCCCTTTGATTAATGACTTTAAACGCTTCCTCTTCACAACAGCAACGCTTACAGCTGATGGCTTGTGTCGTACACTACCCACAAGTGTGGAGAAAGCTTGGGGCACGAATGGTTTGTGCTCACCATTTGCCGTTTCAGAACCAAAAGCAGGAGTAAACGTCCGGCTTGACCTTGCTTCGAGGGCATATTTAAATTTGTAAAGGAGTCCACTCAGGTACTAATTTTCCCAGTTTCTACAACGACTCAAAAAATAGACCGTCATACATAAGAGGAAGCAGGTGGAGGGAAAACTGTCATGGTGAAAATATTTACCTCAGCACTTTGGTGAAATGCAGTTAACAGGCCTAAACGCAGGGACAGGAGGAACGTTTTCAGCTCCATCTTCGGATCCTCTAATAATGTCATTAATAAGGGGTGGGGAAGCGTCTCCTGAAAAGGAAGGAATCCATTAGCACGAAAGATAGAAATCTCTTTTTTTCTAAAAAACATTTTTTTGATCAGTGTTTGGCATTGCCGCTCAGCCAGCGAACATGCATCTTCAAGCATCATCTGTGTGGGCAATATGCAAACCATCTCTCTCTCTCTCTCTCTCTCCTTGAGGACAGGATAGCAGACAAGTAAATGCTCTTCCACGTCGACAATTCTCACTAAGCTACACCACATTAAACCACAAGGAAATGTTTTAAAAGGTAACGGATTTTGAGACTTTTCACTCACTTTGCTTGTTTTTTTTATGTCTACATGTACGTTGTCATTGAGGAGAGACATGAACAAAAGTGAATTGTGATTGATAAGGAAAGCTGTATTGACTTTTGTAAAATATAAATATTTATACAAATGTATTGCGTATTTTTGATATCGTAAACTTACAGTGAGCATTAAAAACATGTAATCCAAGTCTTAAACGTGCAAAGGACTCTTATGGGAAGACGACTTCCTCACTGTTTCCCTTTCTCCAAACCCTTTGGTGGTATGTAGGCTAAACTTGTTCTGTAGTTTCTCTGCTGCTCTCTGTGTCAAAATGGCTTCTCAGCAGACAAAGGCGAGCAGTGTGCTGTAAAATGTAACTGCGCCATAACTGGGTGAGGTCCGCTCACTCGAGGGGGGAAGAGTCGTTTTCCGGGGACATTTCTCGATGTTTCGACATTCAACGGGGCTTATTTACACCGACCGACACAATGGCAATTCTTCTCAAATGTGTGTATGTTGTACAAGAAGTAAAACCAGGTAGAACAGTCGACGTGAGTGAAAGGAAGGGAACATTGTGCCGTCGTGTGCTGTTAATAGGGCTGTTGGTTGCTGGGCTGACTCGCCCTGGCAACGGTAGTAATCCGAGACCTCTGGACTGTTGCCATGGTAGCTGAGCATGTTGCAGCACCCCCACACTGCCATATAAGGTCATGAGGAATCTGCAGCAGTCGTGTTGTTTTGTATGGGGGTGAAAATAACTCAGGCGGAGCTCTCTGACGGTCAAGAAGACAAAGGCTGCTGCTGGATAATCACGACAGTGTCTCAAGTAATGCAGGCCAGATAATACGAGCTCTCTTTGCATCGGTTGAAAGCTAAAACAGAAGTTAATCGCGTGTAGAGTGCATATTGCGTACTCTTCGTTTGTTGTGGGCGTACTTGTATTGCGAACGAGCACACAGAAATCGAAGGCGGCGTGTCAGAGGCCTGTTTTTCTTGTTATCCACTCCTCTCTTCGTCTGCGCATTCCTCCATTCGCAGGTCACGAGTCTTTCCCAAGCCTTCATACACCCCACCCCCTCCAGCAATGGAGAGCGAAGAACCTTTTTATAAATGTAACAAATGTGACAATTTGACATTGGTGAGAGGGTCGACGTTCAAATCCGCCTGTTAGGTTATTTATAGGCCTTAAAATAAAACCTCCCCGGTGGGTTGCGTCATTCAGGTTTGCGCGCAGACAGACTGGAATATTCCACACAGATGATTGACCTCCCTCCTGCAGGACAGCTGTCTCATGGAAAAGACAAACATTTTTCTGTTAATTGTTCTTTGTTTATTGATTGATGAAAATAAGCTGTGCACGTATGGATATTTTGTATACCGACAGGACAATTTGATATCCTTTTTAGTCTACTTTATTCATATTAGAGAAGTTTACGTTGTAAGTCAAACAAGCACTCTTCTTTCAATATACTAATACATTGTTCATTGCTTGTGCGGATCTATATTGTGATTGTAGCTGCATAGGGGGCAAGAGGACGTATTTCTGTGGAGTTTCAATAACCAGTCAGCCAGGCAAACTGCCCCATCTTTTCTGTCTTTCCTTTTATGCTCAGCCTTTATTCTAATGGATTATCGTCGTTTACTATTTTTTTTCTGATTTATCATGCTTCCAATCGCCTATTCAAGAATTTCTCATGCAGATTGGTGGTAGGCTTCTGTCTTTTTTACATTCATGAATTGAATTTTTCTTGTATCTTTAACATATGTGCATGTCTGATATATACTTATGTTCCAGGTAAGGATTTTCTTTATCCATCTATTGTATTTGGCAACATTATCTGATGTATGTATTTCAGAGAATTTTAAATAAATAGCCTTTACACAAATGTGGAATGTGTGTTGTTGTGGAAACTGAAGCAGGACGTTCTATTTTTGATGGACTTACAATGCAATTTAAAGAATTTAAGAGGACAATTGTCTAGCCTGTCATGGCATATTAGATAACCTCCTGTAAAATACACAGTTACCATAATTCATGTTGCTGTAATGGACCAACTTGAAATGATTGCTGTAAAATTGCTTCAGGGGAAATTATCATTTTTCGTTAGGGAAATATATGTTATGTTATGTGTATAGACATAACACTTGGAGGATTGTGTATTTTCTGTAAAAAGGCAAAGTAATGGGCAGTATTACTGTACAGTATTCAGCCTATTCTCTTAAAGGGACAGCTTGCTAAAAATGTCAGCACCCATACTCACTAAATATACCTTTCCCCACCAATATTAAATGCTTTCATTCGATCTTCAAGTTTGCTCTCACTGACTTTATGACTAAAGTGTCATGACTAGACTGAATCAAAAAAAGGGTTTTCTTTATTCTGATAATGCACACTAATGAACTGCTTTCTCACGACACTCACTGTATAAACCTTTTTTTAATCATTAAGAATAATCAACATGGCAGAAAAATATTCTCAAACCTAACATATAGTCTTACCATTTATAGTCCAGATGCATCTCTAAGGCAAAGGTAAGACTGCACAGTATGTCTCGTTGTCTTTGGTTGCTACTAGATACAGAACATCTGACTCACTATCTAATCTGTAACATTCACCTATCAGAGGAACAGAAATATGTAAAGGGGAAGCATTTAATTTTATAAAAATACACCGCACCCTGGCCGCTGGAGTGCCTCAAGCACTCACACTTCCTCCCATCAGACCAGCACAAACAAAGTTTCTCATAAAAGCAAGGTGACGTTATGTACCTCTGAATTTACCTTGCTCATTGAGTTAGATGATAAGACATCCGTACATTGCACCCATGGAAGAGAGGGAATAGTTTGTCCTTACGCCCAGTCTGTGATGTCACTACTGCTGTGAGCCATATAGACTGAACAGAGAATCCTGACTGACATCTTGCTGATAGCTTAAATTTGCAATGAACACATTAAAAAATGACAATAATTAATGTCGTGCCGTTTTATGAACACCATCAGATCTGTTTTTCAGAGTGTAAATGCATTGTTTAGTAGAGACTGTTTCTAATTCACACAGGAAGAGACCCAACAATAAAGTTATCTGTTTCTTACATTTCCGTTTATTAAGGTGAGTGCTTTTAGTCTTTATGAATCCCGTCAATATACCAGGAATTACCATTGTAAGAGTTTTCTACGATGATTCATACATTATTGACTAACAATGACTGATGGAAAACACATAAACATCTGAGAGGGGTGAGGCAGCTGATTTATTAGTCATATTATCATTCATCTATGAAGAAGAGGGATTGTATAGGTTTTACTAT
>CAAKHC010014325.1:0-14118 GCA_901007825.1 Macroramphosus scolopax | reverse complement strand
GAGCTGAAATTAAACCTCCAGACTTGGGAGAGGCGTCTCACGTTACGAGGAGGCTCGGACAATAGAAGCCGACATCGTCCGCGTGCTTCGGTCGACTGCCGACACGCGCGGCCTCACACGGGGTGAACGCGGGAATCTTCTTTTTTCATCTGGCAGTTTCCTTCCTTTTTCCCTTTTTGTCGTATCGCCGAAACAAATGTTTCAGCGTTTCTGTAGGTCAGTATGTTGTCTCGTGCAGGCGTGCGCGCCCCGCTGTGTGTAAGCGAGCGTGTGCGCGGTGACAAACGGGGGCGCCGCTGTGGGCGTGCTGGCGCCGCGATGGGTAAAACGCAGAGGTCAGCTATCACTTTGAAACATGCTGGTCCTTATCTCTGTCACAAGGCCTAATAGAGTAATGAATCAACATAAAGCCCGGGACTCTCTCCTGCCTGCCGCCACCGGCCCCGGCGCTTTACTTCGACTACACTTACTGCCTCCATGAGCATCTTTTGCCCTCCTCCGTTGTTTATAGGCGCCGAGAGAAGCGGCTGAATTGTGACTACTGTCAGCGGCGTGTTCACACATGAGCGGACTCATCTTACACTCAGCCACTATGAAATAACCCTGAGTCACGGACAAATGGGACGGAGGGTCTCTCTGAAGGGGGAACTAAAAGGGGGAGAGCGTCCCATTTTGTCATCGGCTTATGATCTCCTCTCATGGCTAGTGGCGAACCGCTGAGGAGATCCGTCCCGAGCTTTTTTTTTTTGTGAGAGAAAAGCAAAAGAACTAGAAAGGAAGAAAAAAAAAAATGAGCTGCCGAGCGGCTACAAAAGGAGAAGTGAGATCTGGTCGATGCTTTGAATTACAGACGGGGAAGAAGGACTTGCATGAGACTTATTAGGTGTTGAAAGCTTCCAATAGCTGCTATTTAGCCTGGAGTGCAAATAAAATATGTCTCGGCGGCAGCTGGAGTGAATACGGAGCCTCGGTATCATCCGTTAACCCGTTTATCGTCGATGTAGGTTCAATGTAGCACACGCCGCTAATCAAGGGTTGTTCTACCGATGCTACAGACTAAGGAGGATGAAGATGCTGGCACATTGTAGGCACCAGGGGATCATCATCCAGTGGACAGAGCTGAAGCTCCTAACGGTTACACCGGTCGTAACCGTGGCGCTATGGTTAACTTAGACTTTCTCCTTTTGTAAATAACGTCTGATCGTTATCTTCCCCTTCCAGCCCTGAAGGGTTTCGGTAGTCGATCTGACTGACGCAGCAGCCGCTCCTCATACTTCTAAGCTTACATAAATACGGCCCGTATGATCCTTTTTCTTTGCCTTCCGGGCATTCGGTGTCATGGCATGTGCGGAGCGCGGCGTGTGGCTCATCCACCCCGCGTGACGATGCTCGTACGAGACGGGCCCGTAGCTGAAAGTAAAACTTGGCAGAAATCGGCCGTCTTACCCGCCTTCAAAGAGAATACATTAATCTATTTCCGTTGGCTTTGAAATGCAGGTTCTCCGTTTGAATCCTGCTGCAGCTCGTGGGGCTGGTAGGGCGTTTTTTTTTTTTTAAATATCGAAAGGAAAAAAAGAACATCTACTCTAATCCTGCTCTCTTCTTGGTTTATTTGCCGTACAGAACTTTATATATATTCTCGGCTGATGTTACTAAAACTTGTTCCTCCCCACCTCTGATACGACACATGAGCCTGTTGTTTCTTTGCGTTCCCATCAGTTATCAACACTGGCTCTCCATCTCCAGGTTGAAAACACCGGGTGTCTCCTACACGACCAAACATCAGACCGCTACTTCCTAATCTGCGATCAAAGGTCAGGTTCCCAACCTCCCTCGTACCTGACGTTCTCTCCATATCGATGCTTATCTGAGATCCACATTGTTAAATGTCAACGCGGTTCGTCCACGTCGCTCCCGGTTCCGAACGCATGTTAGCGCGACCTCGTCCGACCGCTGCGTCGCACCTCGCCGTGGAACTCCGAAGAAGAGGCTCGCGGTCTGGCGTGTACATGTGCTGGCTTCTCTCCGCAGCAGACACGTATAAATCCGTTTTATCCGCGTCCCTGCCAAACCACCCTGGAGGCAGGCTTTGCATTTGAAATGTACAATTAGTTATCCCTGTTTGGTTCTGAAAGCAACATTTCTTGAAACATCAAGCCTTGGGGGGGAGGGGAGGGGGGGGCACTAGAAGAATGGCAGCAAAGCGACGCAGCCTCCGATTCATTGTTTATCCTTTTGTGTCGGAGCTCCTCCGTTCTTGCTTCATGTCCCGGGATGCACCGGGCGGTTTGATTCGTCACCTGGAGGGCGGACGAGGCTCCGTCGGCTCGGAGGCTTCGCCCGCTGTGCTCTGGCAGGAGCATCAACACGCTCCCCGAGCTTCCCAGTCAGGCTCGGGTGAGTAGATGGGATAAACCGAGCTCCTTCATCTAATCAGCGGGGCCTCGCGGCGCGCCGCGCAGCCAGCTGTTGGCCGGTGGCATGCGGGGGCGCAGCAAATCTGCTCGCACTACCTGCTCCGAGCGCCGAGCCCTCGGTGAGCCCCGCCGCTGCGCCTAATCTAGAAAGACATTAATAGAGACGGAGCTGGTTCATGAAAAAAAAGGATTTTTTAATCCTGCTAAGTGTTCCGCCGGCAAACAGAGAAGCTTTTTTTTTTTGCTAACTTCCATGAAGGATTAATATCTGGTTCAACATGTTAAATGGTTGTTAAAGCACTGCCTGCTTCTCTTTTAGTTTGGTTTCTATTTCCTGCCTCCTCCTCGAAGGGCCTCAATGACTTCTGGAAGAGTTTAATTCTGAGAGAAATATGCTTAAGAAACATCCCCAGAGAAGGATTCCTTCTCTCAGATGGAGGCCAGCGGAGGCCGGCCGAGGTCGGGGCCGAGCCGCCTACGCTGCCACGACGAGCCCTGACTTCAACACATGTTTGTTCCTCTGTGCGGCAGCAGCTGTGCATCGAGGGGAAACTGTGAATGAGGAGCTGAGCTTTGCTTTGGCCATCTTGCACAAGGACGTGAGGAAGTTAAGAGGAGACAAACAAGTGGCCTCACTTCCTCCCGGACGAAACACTGAATTATATAACTACTTGTTGCATAATTACATAATACCTGGACGACTGCCTGCACTTTGGAGACGGTCCCTAACTTCAGACTCATCTGCCGTCAAACCGATAAAAAGATTTGAGTATTAACTTCTTAACTTCTGATGCTCTGACCCCAAGTCGGTATAGGATATTATTTTCTTCTCTCTTCGCAGCCCCCCTGATAAGAAGAAGAACCCACAGCGCCATTGTTTCGTGCCTCATTTTCAACGCCAATGACACACAGCAAAGTAGCGAAAGCAACCAGTGAAGCGCGACCGGATCGACTCCCATGCTTCCTGCTCACATTTCCTCAAGGATACTTTAGCGTATTCATGGCCTCTTATCCTCACGAAAAAAAGAGAAAACACATCAGGGAGGAAATGAAGCAGACAGACACACAAGAAAAGCGTATTTCTTCTTATTTCTTATCAACAGGCGACGACGGGCCGAGTCGACGAGCGGATCCTGAACTCACTCCGGGTGTCAACTGACTGAGCAGCAGATATTAACACTGTATTGAATCCGTCCAAAGACTCTGGACTCTGATGCAGCGCTTAAGAGCTGGTTGGGGAGAGCTTTTCAAATGTTTCTGCACAAATATAAATCAGCGAAGCGTTTGTTGCATCAATCAGAGAGGACCTGAGCTGAATCACAGAGCGTCGCTGTGAGCCGATACCCAGCTGCTTCCTGAGACATGGATCCTTCTACAAACCCTTTTTATATCTGCTGGCTGGAAGAGAAAAAAACGGGGAAATAGTGTGTAATTGGTCCGAGGTTGAAAGGAACCCGGTCCAGAAGTGGGCACATACGTCGTTCCTTAATGAACACGGCGTGATGAAAGGCAAGTGCATTTTTTTTCCCTTTTTTTTTTTTCTTCCGAAGACATCGATATTTTAATTGGAGCTCCTCTGAAGTATCTTTCATCTCTTCTTCTCCTCAGTCAGGTTCATTAGGGCGGCATAAAGACATCCTCACTAGGTGTGCGGCGTCGGTTCCCACCTCTCCTCAGGTGGGATGATAGCCGGCTCGTTCTGGCGTAACCGGCTGACAGCCGACGGGGTCGCGACCTCACCTGTCCGGGAGGACGACGCAACACCTGGCTGCTCCCGACTGGCTTCACTGCTTCTAATCAGCCGCGGAATTACATTGATGACGAGGGTTCCGCATACGGTCGCCATGGTTACCTGTGAGTGCGTCTGGGTTGGACCGTCTCTTTCAGTTGTTACATGTTAGTTCTGTCTTACCTAAGAAAACAACACGAGAGGAGCTTCCCTCTGTTAAAGGCACATTTCTAATTATTTTGCCTGCATGCATCCAGACGTATTTGGCCGGTTTCGGTCGTGGAGTTGCAGACGATAGAAGACACTTCGTCTTGTTTTGCAGAAATGCAACAGAGGAAAGTCGAGCTTGACTTCACTTTGCCGTGCGATCCGTACGTGAGTGGAACAGCTGGAAGGCTCATCTGTTGGGGGGGGTTTATCCTGCAAAACAAATAAAAAGACGGCTCACAGAGAATCACAGTTACAGATAAAGGAAATGTAACCACTGTGCCACCGTGCCACCCTGAACTTTGGCGTTACCTTCCCAAATAATCAGCACACATTCTCCTGTGTGTGTGTGTTGTTATGATTAAAAATATCTATTGAATACATCATCTGGTGTGTGGTGTCCCACGTCAGCCTCGCAGGGTGCACGCCGCGGTCGCCTCGGTGCTGCACATTCTCACCGCTTCACCCCGTTTCCTCCTGACAGATTGACACAATGGGCGTGTGTGTGTGTGTGTGTGTGTGTAGCTGTGCCAGAGGCTGATGGCGGAGGTGTTGATCAGTGAACTGAAGCTCTGTGACTCATCTCAGCTGAACAACTCTGCCCCAACATCCAAAGATAGACATCATGAGGTCTAATCAGCCCGGTTGTAGGAACGGTTGCATGAATCTGCTGTATATGAAACACACGAATCACATGCTGATCTTTGTTGTGAGAAAAACGCCACATGCAAAACACTCATGACGATAATCTTGAAAGACTCTGCTCATTGTTGGCCCGCGAGCTTCAATTATCTGCGTCTCTGCAAAAAGCGTGCAGGCGAACTGTTTGAATTTCAAACCTGTGCAGCTCGACCCCCCTTTGAAATTCAAAACACACAACTTCCGCTCAGGGAGAGAGAGGAACGCTGACTTCTGCGAGAGACTGCGTGCAAACTTAAATGCGTGTGGACAATCGCTGCAGAAGAGACGGCCCGTGGTTTGATGCTCTAACGCAGGCTCCTAATGCAGCACGACCTCCGCGGATGGATGTTACCCGCCGTCGCCATGACAACAACATACTCCCGTATCTCCAAGACCGTCGTCGGGATAGCTTAAAAAACTGAAAACATGTTAGAAAATAATCTTATATCTCGATGTGCATCTGTGGGGAAGCTCGTGGAAACTTTAACTTCGTAAAAAAAAACAAGACGTAGTCGTAAAACATGCAGCGTTTCTTGCAGCGAGAGTGTAGAGCTTGTAATCTTCCAACCTGATTGTGTGTGTGTGTGTGTGAATAATGTAAATTATACATCGAGCAGCATGTGTTAATTGAACAGGGCAGCCCTTTGAAAAACCGTCTGTGCACCGCGGAGCGACTTAACCCACCGCTACGAAAGCGCCGCTTTTATTTAGAAAAATGCCGCAAGTAAGTAATTTCCCTCCATTAATCATTAGGGGAATGTGTATTAGTGTCGGCTCCACGTGTCCTGAGATAATGACGGAGAGCCCGCGCCGCTGTAATGGCGGGTGGATTTTCACAGGGCAATTACGCGACGGCTCCACGCTGCGCTATAAGTACAAATTAATTCTTTAAGACTCTATTAGTCAGTGTGAGACAAACCGTCCTGCCGGGCAGGCTGCATACTTACATCCAGCTCTGACAGTTGACAAACTGGTGTGTCGCGCGTCTCTGGAGGACGGGAGGGAACGTCCTTCAATGCACAGGGACGTTTAAAAGGTCGCCTAGACTCACGCTTAAGGACGTACAAGCTAATACGACAAACGACAAGCCGGGTTGCGATGATGTCACGGATGATGCTTCAACGGAGACTCGATGAGCAGGTTGGAGCAACATGCTAATCTGGTGCAACTTCCAAGTGTGATATTTGTTAGCTCGATGTTATCGCGGCCGCTCTAACGTCGTTATGTCTAGAGGAGGTGTAGACGTACAACGTCAGAGCAGGTTGATGTGAAGAGGAGAGAAGAAATATGGGTAGCTCTCTTCCCAGCTCATCGTCTGAGGCCTCGGCGTAGCAGCCACCCCCGTCCATCCGTATGAGCGGCAGCAGGCTGTCTTGTAACCCTGATGTAAAGCCGTCCATGTCAATATGAGACGCTCAGATCAACGGCTTCAGCCGCCATGCGAAGGGGGAACGAGACACCCAGGCGGAGGAAGGGAAGTGCTTCTTTTCTCTGTGTGCGGGCGGCCGGACTTCCTTTTACTGTTCCGTCATCAAACCGAGTCTCCAAAGAGTAATCATGGCGCCGATCACTCAAGTGTCTCTCGAGTGTGAGCGCGGCGTTCGAGAAAAGAACGGAACTGCCACTAAACTGATAGTCGTAGGGATTTCCTCTCACTTCCCACCTTCACGCTCCTGAGAGGCTGATTGACTGTTTCGACAGGTGGTGCTTTCTCAAAAGACCTTTTTCTCCGGTGGAGAGCCGGAGGAGGGGGGGGGGGGGGGGGGGGGATTGACAGGGCGTGAGTAAATGCATTCAGGTCTGCGCCGAAGCTGCCAGTCGTCCTCTCAAGCGAGCGAAATAGGCTGCGGAGGCGCAAAGATCAAGCGGGCGCTGCGGCGCTTTGATCTCCGCCGGAATCTACATATTTTCCTCCAAGTCTCTCAGGACAATGTCGCACCGCTCGATTCTCCTTCAAAGAAGATTAAGATTTATTGAGGTCCATTAAAGTGACATCCCGCATTGTACAGGACAATGGGATGATTCAGTGCTCCGTTCTATTGCATGTGCAGGTGCCTGCGTGGGTTCACAACCTCCATCTCCTCGTATCCTTTTGAATGCAAACAAGTCGCTGCAGGATCTTCTGATCATGTGATGCACTCGCAGTGGAAGGACCCAGCCTGCTTGTCAGCTGCGAACCTGACGGAGGAACATTCGGAGGCTTACACCGCCCGATTCCACTCCGGCACACAACACATTTATTCCATCCTCTGCCAGCTCGGTTATCTGTGTGAGCCCATACAGGCTTCACGGATGCATCTGTTCCCATCTAGGCCACCATATGTATCTGCGTCGCCGTGTGAGATGGTGAAGACGGCAGAGAGGGAGCGACTGTTTGGGGCAGCGGTGAGTGAAATGTGCTTTGGTTCGGCCTCTGCAGGCAGCGAAGGCGGAGCTGCTAAATCTCCAGGCTGTTACAGGTCGACTGCGTCTCTCTGCTAAACTTACAATATCGTTTTTTTTTTTTTGTGCAGCAAGACGGCACAAATATTTGCATGGCCGGAGAAACCTGAGGAACAGCAGCTGGGCTGAACGCTAGAAACCTACGATAACCACAATGCACTGGGGCTCGTTGCCTTCCGAGGCCGATTCTCAAGTCTCGGAAGGTAAATAAAAAGCAGCAAGATGAAAGTCTGATGACGTCATTGGCCGGCTTGGTACATTCTGGATACAGACGGATTAATAAAACTTTATTATGACTCTCATTGTGTTTCCACTTAAATTGAAGGAACAGACAAAGCACAGTGTCATAGGAAAGGAAAAGTACAGTGAATGTTCTTATCATAGCGCTCAGCCACAGTTCAAGTCGTAATGAAGAAAACGAAATGAAAAATTCCTGCCTGAAGGAAACAAGAGATGAAGCAGAGAGTTCTTAAAACTTTTTCCTCGTGCTGCAGTCCAGCTGCTAATGGCGGAGCTGGATCTCCTCAAATGGAAAAATTAAGAGTTCCCTTCGTCACGGGGAGGTGAATCTCAGGGCAGTGCGAGTGTTTTCCTGCACAGAGAGGAAGATTAGGCTCCCTTCTGTCAATATTAAAGGCTCATCGGAGGGATTGAGACATCAGTCGGCCGGGTTTCATCACGGCAGCCGGGAGGAAACACGGTTAGCAGCCTCCCCGTTGTGTTCTGGGATGAATCAAATCTGTCAGTGGCTGACAATCTGCTGAATGCTCAGCTGGCTAATCCCAGACAAAGAGTATACTTCTAATTTCATGTTAATCTGGACATTATTGTTCTGAAACTCAGCAGGAGTGTCAACTACTTCACCCCAAACTTTTGACTGACATTTAAAGTAAAACGTTACAATAACGTCGCCCGCTCGGTTGTCGGTCTCCCGACTGTCGGCTCTGACTGAGCGACGGAGCCAAACAGATTCGGTTAAACGTGGCTAAAAATCAATTGTGAAACCTCCTTCAGCTCAGCGTGATGCGTTACCATAGCAACACTTTGTTAATGTGCACTAAACAGAAAATACGACGGAGGTCTTTTAGTCAGGACGTTTAGTAAATTCACTTTATGTATCATTCGTGAAAGGCAACCTGTCACACAGTGGTTGCCATGGTTACAGATTGCCTGTTTAAAGCGGTTAAAGACATGCACAGCGGAGATGGCGGCTGGATCGACGGTCACGTACATAACTTAACTAACCGGACCCGGTTTTGAAAAGAGTTTCGGAGTTTGGAACTGATGAGGGAGGACGTGTTATTCTGCCACACCGTCGGAGCTTCAACTACCTGGGGAGGATGACCATTACGAAGAGGTTCAGGTTATCTGCGAGCACGAAGCCCCCGGCAACGACAACATTCCCCAGGAGAGGAAGCTGGCGGAGTCGAGGAACAGAATCAAGTGTCTGTGTTTGTGATTACGTGTGATTGAGTCGTTGGCAGCAACACCTGATGTCGGGCGACAGCTCCCACAATGCATCTCTTCGTCTCAGTTTTCAACATTTGAAACTTTTTAACTTATGAGTTCTGTTTAATGCATTACTGGTCGCAGGTGGTTTGACGATGTGACGAAACCCTGCAGAGAGTGACTGGAAAAGAGAAGAAACACGTTGCAACATGAGGTAAAAAGGGCTGTGACATCATTCCATTCATGATTGATTTCATTACCGCGTGCGGCCACAAACGTAGCAGGTCCCACGACCTGCCGTCTCCATCTGAACTCACAGAAGTGGTGCGTTACACAGACTGATTGACACACCTCCCTCTTCCTCTTCTCGGCTTCCTCCGTCAACCTACTGTTCTGTTCACACCGTTGCCATGACGTCGTCACTCAGAGTGTAAGAGATCGTTTCTGGTGCTGTAAAAGCTCAACGGTTTCCGTTCGAGGGCACAGAGAGGTGAACCATTAGAGCCATTTAACTTCATGAGAATATGTGGGCAGCGTTTACTGATGACGATGAGCAGCACAACCCAGACGATGAAGTTCTTTACCGGAGTTCAAGCGGAAGGCGGTGACGGGGAGTCAGCCTGCAGAGAGGAAAACAGCAGGCAGAAAGCAGACGGACAATATCTGGAAAAGGCAAGGTCAAGCATAGAGTGCTGGAACACGAGGACTCGTAGGGCGCAGTGCACGACGGGGTCGGGAACAAAGGGAAAGTGGTTGTATATGTACTGTATGTGCAGTACGTTAGATCCCGGGGGAATCCAACACACGAGAGCTGCGTCCTGCCCAAGATAAACAACCATAATGAGTCTCGTGTGCCTGCGAAACAAATAATCATACTTGATCAGGAATAGTTGTTGTTGTTTGCAGATGCACATGTAGATCGTAGGGAGTTTGCAAGTCCCCGACACCAAGTCTCCTCCTTTAGCTCTGCTATTGAGCGTTGCTATTGAGATGTCAGAGTTGTGTACTCTTCGGTGTGGAAACAAGGGACGAGCTCTCTCAATCGATTTCTTTCCTTGTTGCGGAAACACACAAACAGCCAACGACGACGGCGCGGGAAGCTCGCGGGTTTTCTCCCCAGCGGTGGACGGCGATCAAATGAGGGTCGAACGGTTAATCCTGACGCCTGGAAGGCACCCACATTGTTTCCTCTTTGCTTAAATCCCAGACGGAGGAGGTATTGTGTGTTGGGTTATCATTCATATCTTTGTGATCCTATAGCAGACAGACGTATCATGCTTAAAAAAGGCGGAGCTCCAAACCGGAGTACCCGGAGGAAACCCGCTCAGTCACGAGCTGCTCTACTGTTGAGTATAGAAGCTCAGTATTCTTACTTCCACACAAACTGTTGTGGACATGGAACAAAGCCCTCTGATTGGTCGATACGACTCAGACCTCCGGTACCAAAAGCTCCCCTGGAAGCCACAAAGTTTCCCGTCCTCACCCAAGAATACAGCCCTGATTCTAATGGTGGAGAGCTTTGATTACAACCGCAGTGAGTCGGTCGTTACACCGACTGGAGAGGTCATACAAGCAGAGTAGTCGGGGTCACGGACCTGCTTTGACGCTGATCCCCCCCCCCCCCCTTTCAAGTTGTCCTACATCTCCGAACGACGTACGTACGTCCTCAAACGTTCACTTGAACGGACCTTTTCTTCCCAAAAAAACATCAAGTGCTGTAAATAACTTGAGTTCTTCCCGTCAGATGTTTAAAACAGACTCTTATTAAATGATTTAACTGTCACTTAGAAACGCTGAAAGTTATGACAGCGGGGTGCTGGAAGGGACGAGAGAGAGAGAGAGAGAGAGAGAGAGAGAGAGAGAGAGAGAGAGAGAGAGAGAGAGAGAGAGAGAGAGAGAGAGAGAGAGAGAGAGAGAGAGAGACCGAAATAAGTTGCAGTTAAGATATTTATTTTTATGGCTTAATCAAAGTTATTCAAACGCAGGGTTTGGCCCCGCGTCAGATCTTTTAATAACATCTTAATGCTAATTTATTGTTCCCTTGTGCTGTTTAAGGGAAGCTTACATGGTGTTTGCAACGAAACAAAACAGCAGCGCATTAGTCAAATATCTGCAGACACACAGAACCTAATCAAGCGTGACCCGATGCAAACAGCAGCTCCGCAGCTCCGACACCACTTCACCGCTCTGACAGCTTCTATTCTTCCTCGTTTCTTCGCCGAAGCATCATGAAAACAAACCGTCTTCGTCGCGGCGGGAAAAAAAAAAACAGGCAAAGTGAAAAAGAGCCTCCAGAGACTTAATCTTTCATATTTTAATTACCACTTCTTGGACATGAATTTCTGCGCTCGGTGCTCGTGGAGAGAAAACGACAGAGCTCAGATTCCTGCTCTGTCACATGAACCCCGTCGGGATCCGGGCGCGCGGCGGCTGATTCCGTGTCACTTCTCCCTGCTGTTAACGTCTCACGGCGCCTCTGCTCTGCAGACGCCATCACTTGCGTCGCGGCAGACAGAAGAAATAAAGCAACGTCCTTTATTCTCAACACTCAGAAGACGTATTTGTGTCGGCGCCTTTGTCAGCCGGATCAGGACACATTCGACATTTTCAAGCTGTTTCCACACACTCGCCGTAAAGCGAAGAAGCCCGTATGTGTGTCCGTCCTTCGCACATGTCCGGAACCGTTCATCCGATCGACTTCACACTTGGCGGGCGTGTTGCCGAGGACCTGAGGGAGAGCGGCGCCGAGTGTGAAGCTGTTTGGACGCAAGAACAATGGCGGGGGGCCGACTCCGGCCGGACCACAACAAGGCACAGGCCGCTGAACAGGAAGAATGGAATATGTTCTGAGCACCGCCGCCGAGTTCCAGACCGGTTTGTGTGTCCGTCCCTGCTTCTGAGATGCTTCACTGACCCGAGTGCACGGCCCCCAAAAAATGCAACGGGGAGCCAAGCAATCAGGCCTTGGCCTCCAACAGCCACTGCACTGGCTGGTGCTCATGTTCAGAGCTGCTACAAACACTTTCCTTTATTCACTTAATTCCATAAAATGTCTGTGAAGGTTTCAGCTGCTATACGCATATAAATCCGCCCACGTCTAGAAGCTGTAAATTTATTATATTTAGCATTTCTTGCTTGATAACTGACACCAATAATAAATCCATCATCTGGCAGGTAACTCATATAATCAACTAATGAATTCCACACTAGTTAATTACACTGAGTCAAATAGAAAACGCAGGTGTTGGAAGGTGTTGAAGGGGCGAGGGCACTCTTCAAAAACACCATATATGTTACATAAATACGACGTGTGTGACGGTAACACGCCTGCTTTAGATCTCAGCTTCTGCACGAGCGAATGGGAGGACGTGAACAGGACGTCTGATGCATGTAAAGCAACTTCAGGCCGGGAACCGTCGTAAAAAGTTGCTCAATCAAGTGAACAAAATATGAATTCGAAAAAAAGAGAAACACTCTCCACTGACACAGAAGCCGGTCGATGTTGAATGAGTCGCGGATCACCGACTCTGCGCTCGCTCGACTGGGCTTCTCCAGCGTCGAGTCGGACTGCAGCCAGACAGATGCTTCCAGGTGGACGTGGACCAGAGGGCAGCGCAGGAATTTCTGGAGCACCGCCCGCCCGAGAGCTCCACCTGCACCGACCATCGCTGCATCCCACCGCGTTGGGATACAACTGAAGACAAACCCCCCTTCAACAGAGCTCCGGGATCAATAATTAACTTGAAACACACGCCAAGAATAATCTCAGAAACACACAACCAGCGTCACAGACGACTCCACACAGTGAAACGCATCTCCAACACAGACGATTCTTTATCTGCCTAATTGGAAAAAATAACCAAATATGTGATCGGAAACACAGACGAGCCCAGAGAAGAAACCTGAACTCTGAACATCACAGTCGGCAGGATTAAACAAAGTAATTACCGCGAGCTGCCCAATTAGCCGAATTGGAATGCAGCCTTTGTCACTTCCTTAACGTCTCGAGAACATAACGGTGTCAGTCGCAGAGCAGAGCACTTGAAAATTGCTTCCCCGGTTCAAACGCTCGCTATCAACCGTAATCCCCCCGACGGGAGACGAGACGCTCGTTTCCCCGTTCATGCAACGCGCAGTATAACAGAATCCCCCCAAAAAACACGCTAAATCATTTATCTATTAATCTCTGCACAAGTGCGGCGAGAATAAGGAAGTTATCGAGTCCAGCGGAGCCGGAGTGAAACGATGTCTTCCTAAACTAGACATCCCGAAACTGCCGGTCATGAGATGTTGATGTCAGCGGGGAAATTATATTCTGTCTCTTCCGGTTACCCTCGTCAGTCTGACGGACACGGACGAGATCAGAGTGGAGGCCGAGGCTCTATTTTCCACATCTAGCCGCTGTGTTTATGGCTGTATTGATGGACGCTAATAACCTGTTATTAAGATCCCCCCTTCCCCATCATCTCTTCACTTCCTCTGGTACGTCCACTAGATAAGCACTTGGAGGAATATCAGCCTTGAGATGGACGGATGACGGAGACGTCTCGTGTATCTGAAGGCCTTCAGACAGCAGGGGGCCTTTCTGTCCAGCGCTGAGTTTGCAGATGAGTTTGAAAAGCAGCAAGACTGCGTCAACAGGATCCCGGTTGTTGCTGCTCCTCATCCTCAGATGTGGCGCTACGAACAACCTCAAATTATAGTCCGGAACCGGGCGCGGTAGAAATCGGGGATCCCACCGCCCTGCTCCCCGCCAGGTCACCCACCACCCCCCTCCCCTTCCCACTACTAACAGATTTTCCCCGCTCGCCACTAAAGACTTTCCCTGTCTCCCATCTGCCCCCAAGTCACTTTCATCCAGGTCTCCCTCCACGCAACCACGATCACCAGCCCCCCGCTCTGCCAATGATCGTAAACAGCTTTTGAAAGCAGCGGTCCGGCGGCAGTCCATGGGTCCACGTTCGCCCTGTCCCCCCGTCAAAGAGCCTGTCCACCCGCTACCTCGCCCCCGTTCTCCCCCCCTCTCCTCCTCCACCTCTACTCCGATGCACCCAAGTTTCCTTTCTCTCAATGAGAAAAAGACTGAGATTATGTTCTTTGATTCCGATTCACCTGTCCCCCTCATCGACTCCCTCAGCTCCAACACTCATCCCCACGTAAAAGCCTCGGTGTGTTCCTGGATTCAAAATTCAA
>CAAKHC010014324.1:4677-15918 GCA_901007825.1 Macroramphosus scolopax | reverse complement strand
AGCTAGATGCTATTTATTAGCAAGCAGCCGAAGACGTTGTAATAGACCGTCAACGTCCAGTAAGAGGAAGATCTGTGGGAAAACACTGAGCAATGATATCTCATAGGCAGATCATAGTCCGTAAAAAACTCTAGAAGGTCTCCACAAGTTCCCCTTTAACACCCACAGCAAATATGACATTGGTAAAAACTAGAATTATACCTTATATATTTTTATATACCAGTTTTATCATGATAGAGAAAACACTACAGAGATGGCCGTGTCTGTCACACCTAACAACATTAAAGCTTTGGATGACACAAAAGTGTTTTTTTTACTTTTCTTAGAGCCTTACCAGAAGGGAACGGGTGTAAATACAGACTTATCGCTTAACATCGCTGCAGTCAGCTGATGGCAATCATCTGTAGGTGTACAACAGTCATGTAATCTGAAAAATAGCCTTTTGGTTCTGGAGGAAGTTCTCACTGCCAACTCGTCAGATATGGATGCACAGTGTGTGACTATCTTCCACCACTAAGATTAAGAGTCGGTTCAATTAGGGAACAAAAATTGCTTGGCTACGGACAAATTGTGTTCATGTTCATGTAAAAGGAAGGAAAGACCAACGACTGGTGGTAGGAGATGGGCTGCAAGCTGTTTCCAGTGTCCGAGTCAGACACTTAGTACGCCAAACCAACCACCTTGAAAATCAGGAACAGTTTTTGTTGACTCCGTTGGAGATTTGTTGATTCAACTCTCATTTGCTGTAATTTGTGTTGCAGATACTTTATATCAGAATGCTTGTCCACTGACCAGAATTGGGAGCTGAACATGCCTGCTTACGTTATCACAATTAAAACAACATGCTTCATGAATAAATTTCCCAGACATGTTTGTTGATGGAAAGCCGTTGCATGTAGAACATTTACTATCTACAGTCACCGTTGAAGATACTTTTGGGAACTATAACGGGGCAAAAAGGTTATAAAAAATCCTAACCTGTGTGAATCATACACGTTAATGTTATCTGTATCATTCTGAGGTAATTTAACTTAGGATGAAGGCTTTCTATATGGGTGTTCTCTCCTGTACTGGGCGGCTTCATCTGTGAAGCTTTAATCTGGTTCTTTAGGACCATGTGTACAACAAGATTTTCACTTGGACATTAGATGAGGGTGAAGGTGTGATGTTCTGTCGTCATTGTTTTGTCATGTGAAGTTAATGTGGAGAACAGATAAATGTTTGAATCAGTGAGAGGAAAGCAAATCTACCTGTGAGGGAAGTTGATCAAAGCATAACAAATGATTGATGTTAAAAAATGTCATTAAATGATTTATGACAGACGTAATATGAAGTTCTTCTGTGTCAATGTCATTTGTATTTTATTGTATATCCTCCTGTTTTTTTGTCAATTTACAGTATAATCACCTATCAGCCCAAAAGACATTGACATACACAGAAGAGTAAACCCACTTACCTAAAGAACCACAACACCACTGGTTTGGAATACTAGCAGTGAAAACCCAATTTAGATTTGAGAATGACAATTGAAATCGTCACATATACAAAGACAATATTAAGATTAGATATTTTCATGAATCATTCAGTGCAGAATGATGTAATAAATCGGCCAACTGTTACTGCTATATGATATCCATCACCAATTTTCATGCCTGAGAGTCAGAACTTAGAAATGAAGCATTCTTCTCTATCAAATTATTATGGCAGTTGGACTATAAAAAAAAAATCTGGCCCCACTGGTGATGTGGTGTGCTGTGTGCATCACCATCACCAGAGCCTTACGATTCATGCCGGTGCAGTTTCCATACCAGGTGGTGAAGCAGCCTGTGAGAGGACTCTCTATGGTGCCCCGATAAAAATCCCTGAGAATTTGTGGCCTCAGGTGGAAGGTCCTTAAGCGTCTGAGGACCTACAGACCTACAGTCTTTGTTGGGCCTTCCTGACGACAGTGGCCGTGGGACTAGACCATGTCAGGTCTCTTTGTATGTTGACACCTAGGTATTTGAAGGTGTCAACCCTCTCCACCACTGTGACATTCAGTGTGGTTACATGCAACAAGAAATTCAAATTTCTTATCGTATAAGACAGAGTTCGGACTTTTAAAATGCATGCAACCACCTTTACCCGATCTACATCGGACAAAGATCGGGTAAAGGTGAACCTTTACCTTTAAATTCTATATAAATGTTTTATGTTCTTAAGATTGTTATACTTTTTTTTACTTTGTTGATAATACATGTTAAAACCCATAACTACAAATATAACGACTTTATTCGTGGCATGAAAAATACAAGCGTTGGCTGTACAGCAAAAAAAATACAAAGGGTGTTCAACTACTAACTAAATGCCAATACATGGCTAAGCCAGTTTAGATACAGTTTCCATTGTCTCTGGTTATTTCCTGTTTGATTTTGAATCCACTTTTCACTTGTGTTTGTTTTACCCTCAGTCAGTCCTTGACACAGATCTGTGTAGTTTTGCCAGTTTATTGCAGTCTGTTCTTTTACCCAATTTTTCATTAGGTATGTTTCATTTGCGTCTTGGCTGCCAAACTTGCCAGTTTTTGAGTTTGAAGATACTGTTCTTGTACTCCTTGTCAATTGCCTGTCTCCTCTGTAGGTAACAGATATGCAAGATGTGACGAACCATGAGCCCAGCAGTCTCAGATACGACTGAGTTGAAAACGCTTATGGATAATCTTGTTGGCTTTCGGGCTCATAAATTCAATGGGATTTTGCAGTTGGTGTCAAGCCTTGCTGAGACCCTGGCGTTTTCCCGTCATTGTTCCTCAACCTGCTTTGCCTGAGCCTAGACTTAAATCTGCTAAGCTACATCCTGTGTCTCACTGATCCTAGAACGTTTTCTCTAAGGATTTACTTCAAGCTGTTGGACCACAGGTGTCCTCCTGAGGTTAGGCTCCAACAAATGTCTCCTCCTCCATCTCAGCCAGAATTACAGCCAGCAATTAGCCTGATAGCCACCAACTTGTTAGCCAACAGTGAACTACCCTTCAGCTTTCACTCTGGCTTGCTAGTCTTTAGTCACAGGTTTCAAAACACAAGCTGACGCCCCCACTTTTTCCTCGTCAGCACTGTAA
Organism: Macroramphosus scolopax; assembly: GCA_901007825.1. NCBI lineage: Eukaryota > Metazoa > Chordata > Actinopteri > Syngnathiformes > Centriscidae > Macroramphosus > Macroramphosus scolopax. Next base: position 12,821 of record CAAKHC010014324.1, on the reverse strand, counting down.
ACCTTTAGCCTCAAGCCCTTAGATACCAGTTGTAGCCTGCAACTGAACCGCTCTTCAGTTCAGTTCAGTCAGCTCTTAGCACTTCAGCCATTCAGACTTATGTTTGTGAGCCTGCAGCTGGCAGTTCACTGTGGTCCGCCTCGTGGTTACTTAATATGATGGCGAGGTCATCCTAAACCCTGAAGCTTCCTGAGACGTTAGCCGTCCCAATGGACTACAAACCTGTTTCTGAACCATTGACATTCTCCAATGTCTCCAGGCCTGCATATTTGAGCAGAGCTGATATGTTTGTGTTTGATAGTGTGTGAGTTTAATTGGCTATCATAACACCTGTATCATCAATGCCCATGGCTGAGAGGGAAGTTAGACTAATCAATGTTGCAGCCTCTCTCTGGGGTTCTCATTCTACATTGTTATAATACAAGCTAAAGTTTATTTGACTAAAGTGCTATGAGAAAAACTTGCCAGGTTCCACAACACTACAGGAAAAAAACATTCTGCTGAGAATGTATGTTTTCTCCCTATATGTTTAAGCAGTCTGTGGCTTTTGTGTTCAAGCGTGTTCAGCTTCTGGTACACGTTTTATTTCCATCTTCCTGTTTTGACTGTTGCCTGCTTCCCACAACTGTAACAGGGTTGTATTTTCTGTGAAATACATCTATGAAATGCAAAACTGAACATCTCTTACTCCTGCTGCTTCACGTAAAAAGTTGTTTTACAGATTAACTAAGACTGTCCTCCACTGTATCAGGTGTGGTGCATTACAAAAATAAACTTGTAGTACTGTCTCTACATTTGTCTGTAATATGGTAGTCGTTACTGTTTTGAATTCAGTGACAGATCAACAACAGTGTCATTTCCTGTTGCAATGCTGTGTGTGTGTGTAGTAGTAGTAGTTGGGGAATGTTATAATTGTTCTGTCCCTAGGTGGCAGCATAGGTCTTTAAGTACCCGGTAAAAGTGAAGAGTTCGGTGGTATTAGCTAGGGGCATAGAGGTGTATGTGATGCTTTTTTGTACTGCCCTACAAGTGTGCAGTAAAAGCCAACCTAAAGGTTATACAGTTGTCCGTCCATTCTTTTATGTAATATAGGATATTACAGTGTGCAAACATATTGAGATCATGAGAATTAGAAGCCTCATGTAAGAGTGAGCTTGGGCTGTATTTAACCACCTTAAACAAAGGGAACTATTTCAGAACATTGATGCCCCCTGATGTTGAGTACAGCACAATGTCAAAATAAAACATTTGATTTGTCTTCATCAAATTTACTGTGCAGTTCTGCGACAGTCAAAAAGAGTGCTTTATCATATGGTCATCTAACTCACATCTCAGTGGAATGAAGCAATTCTCCAAAACTTGGATGCCGATTGACCCCATTGAGAGAAATAGCTTGAGTCAACTTAAAATGTTAATGGGTGGTGAGAAATTATCAGGATTGATTGTTGGAATTTATTATACCCCTCAATGATGTTATACATGGTACAACTTAGACTAGGTAGCTGTAATTCTCATGACTGTATATGAGCTGGTGTTGGGTGTGTTACATGTTTCCCCAAGGAGAGATCTGTCCCTAGGGTCCGTTCATTGCACGTCCCAAACTGAAGTTTGACGGATTCCTACAGTGATATTTTGATTTGAAGATCCACTGACCTTCATTATCTGGCGAGTTTTGAGAACAACGAACCCAAGCCCATTTCCGGACCATAAATGAAACACAACAGCTTAATGATTATATATTATGTATATAAATTATTGAAAATATAGTACGTACAAAGTATGTACAAAGTACATCATAATCCACCAATGGTTAATCAATTTAATGCATTGAAGGCATACCAATTGACTTGAAAGGGTACTGTAGCTTTACACCCAGGTCTATGGCAGCAACGACTGAGACCATAAAACTCAATGGACTTCAGGCAGCTGTTAATCCAGTGAAGTAGAAGACAGAGGACATGAAGAGTGTGAGTTTATGTTACTATTTGTGCATACAGAGGGACAAAAGAACTTCACCTAATCATCCGAATCCAATACAATGATGAATGAGAGGCTGCACTGTGAAGCAATTTGGGTAAAAGTGCTATATATATATTTCGCTCCGTTTACTGATAGTCGAACAGGGACAAATTATGAAGATGAAACATTGAAAACAGAGCTCGGTAGGAAGAATTGAAACACAAACTAGCGCTGCGAGCAGCATTGAACGGGCCTTTGCAACCTGCGCGTTGGGAGTGCAGCATTCGCTGTACTGTAAGTGCTATCAAGTGTGCACTCTAATTGAACCTCCACCATGTTGCGTGGACTTACAACAGTCGTGTCCCTCATGGCAAGATCACAAAATTTGCAGCCCCGCCCGTTCCACTCTGTAAAATAAACACACTACATCCTCCAATAGGCATCCTCAAGGCCTTAAAGCTATTCTGACCAAATATAGATTTGACAAGTCGTTCCCTATCACCACTTGGTGGCACTGTGACTGATAATCAATATTTCTAACAAGTATGTTCAGATAGGGACTCTTAATAGATATGCCAGGTTTGATGAAGGTCTGACCATGTGGAGCAGAGTTATGATGGTTTACTGTCTTTTGGCGAAGGATCATTATTTATTGTCATGGCAGCTGGTCAGTCTTATCTCTATTAACTTCTGCTTGTTTCTGGGTTTCCTCATGACAAATGTGCCCAGCAAGACCAGGCCCTGTGAAATAAGCGATTCATTTCGGAGATGAATATTTCCTGGAAATCCAATCAGGGCTGAAACCACTTGGTGCTCGGGCCCTAACAAGCAGCAGACATGTCCTTTCCTGTGTTTGTGCTTGTAAGTGAAAGGAAACACTATCATGATATTTTTAGAGCCCAAATAAAAAGGTTCAGGCAAGTAAATACACGACAAAGTTGGAATTTCAAATCTGTTATTTAAAGGAAAGGCTATCAAACTGTAAAGTTTAAGCTACAATGTTGAGAGCCAATAGAGTTAAATATTATAATAATAATAATAATAATAATAATAATAATAATAATAGTTATAAAGCTCACTAGACTGGTAGTATTTCAATGTTTTTCTATTATGCTGTGACAAACTTGAATTGTATTGTTTATATAGAAAATTAATTACTTGTACTGAACACAATATAAAAGTCTCGCTCACACTCTTGAGTGTGTGTGTGTTCTGAGGTGGTTGGGTGTGTGTCTAGCGGGGGGGTCATATTTCAGGTTGCACTCTGGGCCACTCCGGCGAAGGCCACCTCAGCTTCATAAAAACCTGATTGTTTTCAGAGGAAATCTGAGAAACTGAGACTGACAGTCGAGTGTGAGTGAAGCCAGGATCATAACTCGGTTCTGTTGTCCGTCTGACCTCATCCTCACCATCTCCAGCCTGCAAAACTGCAGCTTCCAGTCTCCTTCTCTCCCTTCACCACGTCCTCTTTTTATTTGATATTTTCATGAGATTATATTTGTTATTTACACCACTACACCTTCCAGAAAGACAGTTTTACAAGACTCTCTTACCAAGGTTAACTGATTCCAGACCGCAATTCCTCTTTTGGATTTGGGATCCTAGGCTTGTTGATTTATTAAATTCCATTGGCGGCAACAGAGTTGGAGAGCCTTGTTTCCTTCCTTCTTCCCATTTCTCTTAATAAGACTAGAAGCATTTTTACTTACAACTTGATTGCTAGCCATAAATACCTCCTGAATACAATGGTCTCCTCTAACCTCCAAGGCACTTAGACACACACACGTGCACACACGCACACACACTTCACAAATTAAGGGGAGAAACTGGCAATTACTGCAAACCGGACAATTACCCCTTTGAAACTGGTTGCCGAATAACCACAAACAAGACAAATCAGTCGACCCTCCTACAAGACAATTGGTTTGTCTTGTAGGAGGGTCGACTGGTTTGCCCAGCCCCAGGGTGTAGCACACCACTTCTTAATCAGGCCAATTTACCTGAAGGACTAAATTATGCTCAGGTTAATTTACTCTACAACAGACGAACCCCCACTTGACACTTATCATGTGTTTTATTTAGAAATCCGCATAGGATGGAGAGAGTGACGGCATCTGTACTGATGAATGAGTGAGGAATGTGAATGTACTTGGTGAAGGCCTGCACACGTTCCACCACGTTACCATAACGTCCCTCCCTGACTGCCAGGAAGGAAGATGGGGAGGGGTCGTAACACAAAGGTTTCACAGGGAGTGACATAAACATGCTGTACAGGATGCGAAAGCAGCTTCATGTGTGCATGTCATGTATAATTATATTATACAACAGCTGAGCCAATTACAATGAATCCTGACAAAATAACTAAATGTTTAAGCCATCTTGAGTGCATCAAACACATGTTATTTTAGACATAATTCTACTGGATCTTATTGAAATTGGTCCAGCATGTAGTAACTGGTGACAATAAAAGCGCTGCACTTTGTTTCAGGAACAAATTCTATTTCTAAAAAGGAAAGTTGGATAAGAACCAATAATGTTTAATTACAAAAGGTTTGTTTCTATTTCATGAATCTATTATTGCTGTGATATGAGCAGGAGAAAACCTTAACTAAATTGTCAGTGGATTGATGTTGAGCCAGAGGCAGATGTGGACTGAAATACTGAAATGAATGATAATGTTTCTAACGATACACTGTGCAAATAAATAATGAGTAACGCCGGGCACCAAAATACCAACCAGACAGACTAGTGACTTTCAAGGTCACGGTCTACGTACCACAAGTGCCTTGAGATTTTTTCTATAATGATTTGGCACTGTATAAATAAAACTGACTTGACTTGAGCTTGAGATATAATGCTGGAGATCAACATGTTGACTGATTCTCGACATTCTCAGAGCCTAACGCTAGCAGACACCCAGAGTTAAATTCACAGTAAGCGACGCAGAAAGAGTATAACGCTGTCTCTCTGTCTGTTTGTCCTTTGGATGAATGATCCACTTTTGAGTTTATTAAGCTATTCTGGTCAATGAGAGCAGCTCAAGTTTTTTCCAGTTGCATCTTTCTCCCTTTGGACTTTCTAATACTGAGCGAGACACAGAAAGACAGTTTCTGTGTCTCTCTGACGACAAGAGAGTTCATAATGTGTCCCTGAGAACTGATGAAGAGGAATCAATTTAGGCCAGTTGGTCTCTGTTGACAGACTGAAGGCCCGACCTTTCTACAGACGACTGCTGGAGCTTGTAATCTGCAGCCTTCAGACTGAGGGTTTTGACACATCGCACACGCATGTCTCAGAACAGTGTGGATTGATGTGGACGCTTATGTGTTCGATGAGACGGACAAGTAACAGACACCAAAAAGGCTTTCTGTTTGGATTGCCTTACAGTCTCTAGTATTGGTTAACCTCCACACATACACACAACCCAGTTACCATAGTGCAAATAGGTAGTATCTGTCATTTTAACCACTCTGCCTCTTTTAAACTACACAACTAAGCATGTCTCACAGCAACACAGTCAGCACAATAAAGCATTTTACTTCTCTGCAAACTGTGTATAATCTCAGTGTTTTAACCACAAGTGGATCAATGCATTCATTTTACTGCAGTATCAATCTGAGCTCACAACCCTACTTATATCAGCTGATCCAAAGCCAGCAAACATCAACTGACTACACAGTTATTCCCTTACACAATGCTATGTTCAACCCTGTGAGGGTGACTGGTGCAGGCTCATTTTACCTCCCTGTTCATGTGGACAAAGAAAGCTTTTGTGGGCCAGAATACCCTCTATCACCCCTCAACTGCAAGGTAGCCCCCGCCCCTCCTTTACAGCAGCACAAGACAGGCAAAGACAGCAGATTATTGAAGTGAGTTTGCACCAAGACAAACATCCCTTATGCAAAGATGTTGCAATGCTCTGATTGAAAGGTAATACTTTCTATGACCAGGACAGAGGCATTGTTTAAGGCATTGTATTGTGCACCTCAAGGGTCCCCCTTTTAATATATCAACCTATGATAACAATGAACGGAAGAAACAAATCCTACAAACTGTAGGAGATGAAAACAGGCAAATAAAACATGTGTATCTCCACAAAGGAGAAAACAGTAATCGCAGTTCTCTTCTTCAGCTAATATCAGAACCTGAGTGTCAATCCAATTATGAAGTCACACACCAGCCTCAGCCCCCTTACACAACGACCTGGATAGACCGGCTCTATCTATTTATAACCTAGCAGTCAAGTGTTTGAAATTAAACATATTATATATATATATATATATATGTATATATATATATCTTATACATGTTCCGTTGGATGGCTCAAACAATGAATTCATGCATAGAAGTTTTAAAGTATAAACATTTAATTGGGAATCGATCAGCAGGCAGCATGTGCTGGTTTGCTGTCTTGGGCTCCAACACACATCCCTACAACTTTGGATATTGTACAGGCATTTCTTCAGAAAATCATTATAGAAACTTTTTTGACTGCTCTGTGTAGCTGAAAATAAGCCATTTCCGGAGAAGTGGCCTGCAGGGACACATCTATTTTCAGAATGGTTTACATTAACTATCCCATGGAGGATTTATTCAGAGGCTGCTAGAAAAACTGGAAAACACAACCAGGGTGCTCAAGTTAATTAACCGTAACATGTACCAGCAACATATCAACTACTCTATCAAATTATCACAGGTACGCACTGCAAATTCTGACAACACATCTCTCAAGACAACCTGTTGAAACTGCCAAAACTCTTCCTGGTGCTGCTTCTAGGCTTCTTCCTTTAAAGGGAGTATTTCCTCATTAGTGGCTTCTTACTCATCGGTGTCCTGACCTGTTTTACTGAGGAGTTCAAATAACCTGCGCTGAAACAAATTGACAGTGGATAAAACATTTATCTTATTATTTATATAATAAATAAGCTACATTGAAGCTGCAGTGTTGCAGAGGTAAGAGCAGTGATGTTACATGTAGTGGATAAGTCAAGTATTGTCCATAGAGGTATTACAACTTGTACAGTACACACAGTATTGCAGTAAATATCAAGAGCAGTGATATTACATGTAATGGATAAATCAGATATCTCACAGTGAGTCCTTGTGTGTTTACGGGGAGCAGTGTTGTTTATTCAACCTGACTTGACAGCACTTGTTCAAGCCCAACACAGACTGGATGTCTCATTGAACAAGAACAAGAACTGAAAAAGAATGAAGTAATTCGACTTCAAACAAATTGCAGTGGGACTTTTTTGTATAAAGTTAATTAAATGCCAGAATTTGAAATAATGCAAAAACATGATTTTCAAAATAGTTTTCGTGAATGTTGACTAAAATACGATATGAACTTGGTGTTTTTACTTCACCTGCGCCACAATATCATCAGTAGCATCTACTTTTACCTGCAGCAGCTAATCAAAAACGATACAGTTTACTGCTTTTTCTAAAGACATAAGATGAATATTGAGCACATTTCAGTTCAGCCTTTTGGTTTCACAGCCAATTCTTCAGATAATTACTCGGCCCCTCCCCTGCTGGTCGCAGTCCCTGGTGCCATCATTTCATTTATCCAACCCGGATCTTGACTCAGGCAGAGACAGACAGGGAGACTCGGGGCTTGTGGAGACGGTCGGACGGGGGTCGGTTCCGGGGAGATGCCGTCCCCACCGAGGAGATGGATCAGAAACCAGCATCTCAGCTCTGTGACCTCGTAAGTCGACTCATGTCTTGCTCTTGCACGCTTCTGCTGTTGCTCTCTCTTTGCCTGTTACTGTAACAGTCGCTAGGACAGAATAGACGTTGTGAAGTTGTCAGTTTCTCAGTAAAGCCCCCCCTGACTGACAACCTGCTCGCATGTCCCGCCGTGCGAGTGTACAATTAAAGTCATCATCTCCCCTCCAGCTGGAGGAAAAGCTACTTTATGCGTTAACTGAGTCGGTGTCATGCTGCGTGAACACTGCTGAGACACGTTGAGAGGAAGGAGAAGACACGTCCACTGAGCTAAAACATTTCCAGAAGACGTCAAATCTTTATCATTATTGTGAGGAGTCAGAATGCTTCTGCTAGTACGTCTTCTGGTTGTCTATTGACACCATTTGGATGTGACATACCCATTGCAGTCTTTTATTTCATTTCAATGCCAACTTCGCGCACATTCCTTGCCATATTTGGAGCATCACTATCAT
>CAAKHC010014323.1:9229-19587 GCA_901007825.1 Macroramphosus scolopax | reverse complement strand
TCCCCGAAGGATCCGCTTCATGTTAGTGCTGCACAAAGTTCCTTAATGGTACTATTAACAATGTTTGTGAGTGTGTGTGTGTGTGTGTGTGTGTGTGTGGTAACCGTCCAGCAGTAGATGGATGAGGTGTGACGCCGGCTGTATTCTCCCATGACAGACGAGCAGCCGAGGCCAGCGACTCGCATGTCTCCGTCTCACATGATTCTTCACTCTGACTGGCAAACGGACTGAATGTCGCGATCGCCAGAAAAATACTACGTGGATTTGTTTTCAATTACAGTCCAACACACACACACACACACACGCACACACACACACACACAAGAAATGCCTGTGTGTGTCATTATAAATATTCGAAGGCTTCGGCTCTGGTCTTGCGTTCCGACTGTGTTTGTGTGTTTTGTGCATGTGCGTGTCCTGACCTTGGACGCAGTTAAGCCAACGGATCCTCCGTTTACAGAATGAAAGTGGATCCATGTGTTTGTGCTTGTCCACATGAAGCACATCACACTCTGGACTCATGGAGGATGCTGTAATCTCTGTGGCGCTGTGATGGCTTAATGTGTGTGTCTGTTTTCATTAAGCGAAACTCTTGTAATAATCTGCCTTCTGCAGGCCACAGGTCAGTCAAGCTGTTGCACAAAGCGCGGCGGCGGCGGGAAATCATTTCTCTCTCCGTAATTCAGGCGTGAATGTTAACAGGTGTCCAGGTCTCATAACTGTTCAATCACGGTTGGCGTGTGTGAACCTCCTGTGTGTTAATGGAAACAACTAAAAATGTCTTGTTTGTTTAATTCAAGACGCAGGAAACTTCTAAACTGCTCATGTAGGTGGACTCTGATCGGCTCCGGTGTGTTCACTGCAGAGCTCGTTTACAACGTCCCAGAATCCCGACAGTGGACGGGAATTCGTTTCAGTCCAGTGTGAAGAATGAAAAGAGGATGAGAGCCGAAGAAAAGAAACAGACCAAGAAGAGTCTGAAGTTCCCCGGTGCCGCCACGTTAATGTGATGTCACAAGGTCGTGGTCATTTCACGTATTACTGGGTAGAGAGAAGCCAACTCGGTACACACATACACACACACACACACACACACACACACACACGCAGACACGCACACACACACACACACCACTGTATCTGGTACCAGAACCGTGACCATGGATGTGATTTGGAGGAATAAGACAGAACGTGTAATGACAGCATTAAGACTTGTTCTGCTAATATAGAGTTTCAAGAAAAATGAAGACAGATGCTTCTCCCTCGCCACTCGTTCACGTCAACAGAAATAAGGCAAAAACACATTCCTGGTGGCTGCGCTGGCGGTGTCTCGCTCTGTCTGTGTGTGTTCTGCACTACTTGAAGGGTACAAATAACAGGCGATGCTGGATGTCTTGACTCGAAGCCGAGGCTCCTTTCCATCGTCAGACGGTGACCTGAGTAATGAGTTCTGTCAGATGCTGGCGGCTGACTGATGTTTTCCACCGCAGACGAACCTCCCCGAGTGCTGACGACCGCATGCTAATGACAGATGCATGCATGCAAATGGCGGCGATGCGACAGCCCCTAAAGAGAAAGGTGATGAGATGAGTGGCGTTGGATGCCCCATTACTTCTCAGCTCAAGGTCAGGACCTTGGGAGTATCAAGAAGGTGTGTTCTGTGTTGGAGAGTCCAACACGAGGGAGAGTGAAAGCTGTCAGCGACCACCACGAGATCACTGACACCTTTTTACCCGTAAGACGTTTGTCTCTTCACTTCTTCAACATTACTTCAGCCGTCAAGCTCTGTTGTAACATGAACACGTGTTAATGTGACTTTGGAACAGATGTTGTAGAGAAAGAAGGCACGTGAACTCTGATATTCACTTTTCACAGCGACATCCAGAAGACAAACACGCTGCAGCAGGAGGCTGCGGATTGATTCCGGTCTGCAACCACCAGTTTCTCATTTGCAACAAGTCCAGACTGAAAGGGCGAGCGAGCTATTAGGAACGACTTAGTTCAGGTCACTGTAAATACTTCTATTGTAACGCTCTGGTAGAGTTGTGGTGAAGGACAGACTGGGTCATGTGTGGTCGTTCATACAACACTCGCACGGCCGAGCGGTTCCTCTGAGCTTCTTGTAAAGCAGAGGAGGGATTCACATCAATGGACAGCGTGCTGCGTGTCATCCAGATCATACCTTCTGCATCGCTATCAGACGCCAACTGGTCGTGATAAAGCGGCGTCATTTGGCGAGCTGGGAGGAGAACGGACCAGAACTGAATCGCCAGCAGCTACGAAGTGAACACACGAGACCGACGAATCGATGACTCAGCTGTTGTTGGTAAATAAAGATTTATGCTAAACGTTGTTGTTCATCAGGCTGATTGTCATACACACACATTCTTTCCCCTTCAGGAATGAAACTGTGGGTTTCTTCCCCAGCACAAACTTGTGGTTGTTGAGATGATCCAGCCATCTGATCCATGTCGACCCACAGTTAAAGGAGTAATGACACAGTGGACGGTTTGACATGCGAACATTTAATATAAAATGGTGAGTGATTGTTTCCCTCTTCAAGAGGACAGAACTGCCAAACAAAGACTTAGAGGACACGCCCTTTGTGTTTCTGACACATTAAGGAAACCTCTAGGCCGCTCGTAAAATAAAACAACATCTCTCCCTCGGCTGTAAAATAAAACGAGATTGGCTGCCTCCGCAAAAAAACACACAGGCAGCACTTTCCTCCCTGTTTTCCTCTGAGAAGAATGATTGTAAATGCGTAATTAAATTAATAAAATAGTCCCGGGTAGTAAATCACTGCCCCCGAGGACGCATGATTGCACAGCTGTGTGTGTCTGTCTTTGTTTCTGTGCATGCAAACAAGCTGTAGGTGCGTGCAGGAGTGTGTGGTTAACACGAAGCGCTCACGCAGCATTACCTCTGGAGGTTAGTTAGCGAGCTGAGATGTGGGCGAAGTGTCATTAGGAGACACGCTGCCAAATTCTGCCATAATAAAGACATTAAAACGCTCCTCATTAAACTATTTTGGTGCGCAGGGGTTGGCAAGGCGGGGTGGGAGGGGCATAAACCTGAAGGCCGAGGCTCCGGCTGCCAGTGATTGTGTGCCAGGCACCTCTGTGTCAGTGGCGGCTAATTACAAACACATGCTTGTTAACGGGCTCCGGGGGACCCGTGTGATGAGAGAACAGAGGCTGCGAGCAAGAGGGCGCGTTAACGGCTGTGCAATACACACGAGTACACATAAAGTACTGAAATGAACTCAAAGTATAAAGTATATGAAGTATTTCTTCACATAAACAGCTGGTGCTCAGAAGTACATGACGTGTTCTGGCAGTGAAGTCGTGTGACGGAACGAAGAGGAAGTCGACCTTCCTCACATGATCATGTCTTCAAGCAAAGGACACGGAGAAGCAACTCCATCATCGCTGCTGTGAGGTGATGACGTTGGAGGTGATGTTGTTTGAGATGATGATATCAGAGGTGATGATGTCGAAGGTGATGATGTCGGAAGTGATGAAGTCAGAGGTGATGATGTCGGAAGTGATGATGTCGGAGGTGATGACGTCGAAGATGATGATGTCGAAGGAGATGATGTCGGAAGTGATGAAGTCAGAGGTGATGTTGTTTGAGATGATGATATCAGAGGTGATGATGTCGAAGGTGATGATGTTGGAGGTGATGACGTTGGAGGTGATGACGTTGGTGATGATGTCGAAGGTGATGACATTGGTCATGACAAGTCATGTGACTCCACTCGGGACAAACCATGATGGGGGTCTGTTCTGTTTCTGTTCTGCTTTCGGTGCCTGATAATAATGATGATGATCAGATGAAGACGGTGGGCTTGGACTCGCTGCCAGTTTCGCCGTGGCAACGCTTCGTGTTTACGTTAAACGTGCAACATGTAGCAGGCCTGCGGCTCTTATGTGGTGGGACCACGTGAGACAGACGGACAGACAGAGAGGATCAACACCAACAAAGAGCCGACCGCAGATTGGAACACCACAGCTCATGAATACATTTAGACAGGCGCTAAGAAGGACGGCTGTGGTGGCGACAGCAGATACATTTATGAGGCTGTAACTCAAATTAGAAGAACAAACGGCAGAAATCAAATTACTCGGCTGTTTATTGTCGACCGTCCTCGCAGGGAAGATGGCCTGGGACTGTTTACAGCTGTTTTCATGCGTCAGCGTTTTCAATGAGCCAAGTCCAAAGCCCTCGAAATAACCTTATTCCAGCTTGATACTCGAGGACACTGAAGGTATTTCTGTTTGGAGAGCGTTTCCTGCCCGCCACGCTGAGGTCGTCTTCAGTCAACACTCACGCTCCGGGTCAGATTCATACAGCAGTTCATGTTTTCTAATATTGATCTTAAGAGTTCATCGAATTCATGAACGTCAGAGTGTAAACTGTTGGGCGCCACTCGATACCGCCGCCACCGCTACATCCTTACTGAGTCTCTTTGCCCAACAACCAGCTTTGTACCAATGCTGGACCACTGAAGGGCCGTCCACGCCAAAAACTGTGTTACATGAGTGTGTGTGTGTGTGTGTTACATGAATGTGTGTGTGTGTTTTATGAGTGTGTGTGCGCGTGTGTGTTGGTATTTAAAAGAATTAGTAAGTAATAAAATACACCTGTTGTGTAACTCCAGTGGTCTCCACACAGTAAGCTGAAGGTCTGATTCTAATTCTGATTCTAATTCTGATTCTAATTCTGATTCTGATTCTAATTCTGATTCTAATTCTGATTCTGATTCTGGTTCTGGTTCTGATTCTGGTTCTGGTTCTGGTTCTGGTTCTGGTTCTGGTTCTGGTTCTGGCTCTGGTTCTGGTTCTGGTTCTGGTTCCTTCACCAGTAGGAATGTGTGTTACTGGTTCCTGGTAACTGGTTCCCAGAACCACCATGTTCCTGGTCCGCCAGTATCAGCTGGTCTCTCGTGGTTTGGAGATGCAGCTCAGGAATCTGTCACCCGGAGCGAAACAATGTTCACAATCCGACCCACAAAATATGAAGCGGTTTGTGCGGAGACGTCCGTCTCTGGAAGTGATTAACTGTGTTAGTGGGAGGACGTCTTGATCAGTGTTTATGTGTGAGATCATTCCACTGCTTCTTCTCCTCATATACCCTCGTTGGTTCTGTTCTGCAGCACTGGAGGACCAGAAGATAAACTACACTGTAAAATATTGAATATACGGAACCTCCACAGGCTGTTAACTGACTTAACATTTCCTGGTTTTGGTTTGGTGATTTTGCATTCATCCTCCCTCCCTCACCCTTTCATCCCCTGTCCCTCACCCTTTTATCCTCAGTCCCAAACCCTTTCATCCTCATTCCCTCACCCTTTCATCCCCGTCCCTCAACCCTTCATCCACCGTACCTCAACCCTTCATCCTCCGTCCCTCACCCTTTCATCCCTGTCCCTCACCCTTTCTTCTCTCGTCCCTCACCCTTTCATCCTCAGTCCCTCACCCTTTCATCCCCGTCCCTCACCCCTTCATCCTCTGCCCCTCACCCTTTCATCCTCAGTCCATCACCCTTTCATCCCCCGTCCCTCACCCCTTCATCCCCTGTCCCTCACCCTTTCATCCCCCGTCCCTCACCCCTTCATCCCCTGTCCCTCTCCCCTGCATCCCTGTCCCTCACCCTTTCATCCCCCCTCCCTCACCTGTTCCATTAAAGCTTCCCCCAGTGAGCGTATCTGGTTCACCAGTTAAACTTGACATGAGGAGAAAATGAAAAAATCAAGATATTTTGGTGACTCCGTCGGGTTCGGAGGTCGGGGGTTGACTCGGGTTCGGAGGTCGGGGGTTGACTCGGGTTCGGAGGTCGGGGGTTGACTCGGGTTCGGAGGCCCGGTTGATTCGGGTTTCACGTGTACGAGAAGGACCGACCTGCTAAGTGAGGACGTGTTTGGATGTATATGAGAATTATTGGACAGTTTGTACAGTAAAGACAGAGGTCAACCTGTATCTTCTTGTAGTTTCGGTTGTGTTGAGTTCAAACATTCGTTCTTTGTCGTTCACAGTGTTTCTGGTCTTTAATTTAAAACGATTCCTGCAAAACAAGTAAATAAACACGAACAGATAGTTTACAGGATTCATCCGTTAGTTTGATATCAGTGAAATGTGATTTAAAAATAATCAAATCTCCGTAATTTGATTGCAGGAACATTAAAGGTTCAACATTCATAAATAACCATCATTGTTTGTTTGTTTGGAACAATGACTCATTATTCTTTTGTTCATCCACAAACACGACAGATTGATGTGATTAAATCACTGCACCGCGGTTTTGGCTGAAACTCTGCGTCTCTTCTCTCAGCGGGGGATGCTGACTTCCACCGCTGCCCAAACATTCTTTTTATTTTGTTCCCGTCGTTCAGACTGTAATGAAATCAGGTAATAAGAGTGTGAGAGGGTGAATACAGCTCAAGACTACCAGAAACTCCGGGGGAGACGGGGCACCGCTGGTCACGGTGTACCTCTGTCAGAGCATGCTAATAGGCTTTCTCTCCCTCGCTTGATTGGGACCAGATGTGTGTGTGTGTGTGTGTGTGTGTGTGTGTGTGTGTGTGTGTGTGTGTGTGTGTGTGTGTGTGTGTGTGTGTGTGTGTGTGTGTGTGTGTGTGTGTGTGTGTGTGTTACACTCTGGGAAACGGCTCAGATGAGAGACGGCGAGGCCGCCAGAGCCTCAGTTAATTTGTGGAACGGCTAATGAATAAAACATCGGTGGGTTTAAATGTGCCGTAGCTAAAAATAATTTGATTAAGAATGTGATTGTGAGAGTTGTTGGAGGCTCGCTGGAGACAGCTGGATCTTTATTTGAGCTCTGCTGTGCGAAACCACATATTTTCCCTCCTAATGAGCTTCTACGAGACTTCGATCGAGGTCGTTTTATGGTTTCTGGGCAACGCCTGATGAAGCATTCGTCATCACACGTGGTTGTTTGAAAATCCCCCAAACTTTCTGACCGGCCGCTCCGGTTCAGCCCGGGGCGGTCCAAAGTCCAAACACATCAGTCGTCAGCAAGGAAGCTTCTTTTATTATCGTCTCCAGCTTCCTGTTATTTCCGTTCTCCAGCAGTGTAGATGTTTATTCAGAATAATTCGTCACTGTAAGAATGTTCACCTGCAGTCACACCTGCAGATTCTGTCGTGTTCAGTATAAACAACAAGGAGTCGGAGGTCATCTTTAAAGGGGGGACGTCATCGACCTCCACCTCGCTGTGGGCGGGGCACCATGTCAGTTCCTACTGAGACCGTCCACTGTGTCTGTACGTTGTACGAATGTTTACGGCCCCGCCCCCCATCTGACCTTTCGTCTGTCGCCATAACAATGTCGAATCACAAGTTGATGCTATAACGTAGAATCGGCCTCGTAAATTCCCAGCTGGCCGAAAGTAGAACAAGCAGAAGAAAAGGGAGATGGAAGATGATACTGCACACATCTGCGCCTCCGGTCCTTCGCTCGTCTTCCATCAATCTCCCTTTCTATCTTCTCTAATGTGCCGGAGCTTCCTGACTAAAGAAAGTTGGAGGAGATAATTACAGGAGCGTCGTTGGTGAGTTTTTGGGGTTTTGTTCACCTCAACACAAACTTACAGGCTGACTGATTTTCAGCGACGCTCTGCTCGCGGCCGTCGTGGCAGCAGCCGGCTCTCTACTCGCAGGATGAGCCTGAATGTGGGACCATGGACAGTTGAAATGTGTTGAAGCCTGGATTCTGTCCAAAGAGCTCACCGGTGTGGACAAACACAAGGACGGGGCTGCCAGGTGAGACAGGGAGGCATTGTTTAGTCCGGTTTCTCCTCCGTACAGGTGGGACAGCTCAGAGACAGGAGCACAGACCTCCGTTCAGATGCACTCGGACTCTCTCCAAGAACATCACGGTGGCTTGGCACGAGGCCGCCATGACGGGTCCAAGTCTGGAGCAAATGTTAATGATGGTAGAGGGGTGCAGGTACGCCGGTTGTGAGGATCGATAGCTTTGAGCTTCAGCAGGAAGCTGCAGGTTATGACAAAGTAGAAACAAAGCAACAACAAAGTTAAGGAACAATGACAGTTGTTGCCTGGCTGAAATAAGTTGATGAATATAAGTGTTTTGATTGGAACGTCTCCTGGTTGCTTTCCGCTGGAGGTGTAACTAGCACGTCCAACAGATAGGAGGCAATGTGGTTGACCAGAAAACGCTGGATGGATTCCATATCTTCTCTGGCCTGGAACGCTAACCCCATCAGGACCTGGAGACCTGGAGAGACGCCTGGGTTACCCTACTGCTGCCATAGCAACCCGGTTCCAGTGGAAGAAAATAGAATGATGGATATTTACAATAGAAATGCAGAAGCTTTCACAGAGAACAGAGGGTCAATGAACGTTTGCTATAAATCGTACGATCTCAATGACATTGAACTTCTGTGTCAGGCGTCGCTCTCCACCGGCGGCTCAACACACGTTTAATCATTGACTCTTTAATTTGATCCCTTCAAAGCAACTTAAGTTTAAAAAGAAAACAAATAATCTCACACAATCTCATCAAAAGGCAGAAAACACAACAGACAGTTGAGTGAGATTCTTTTGTAGAGGAAACACTGAGTGAGATATAAAGGAAAATGACGTGGGTGATGTCAGGCAGCTGCTCAGCACTCAAACTGGCTGCAGATGGCGGGACGAGAGGTCAGGGATGGAAATTGAAGAACAAATTCAGAACAGCAGGTGAGGGGTCGAGGAAGCGCTCTGGCCGGGATGAGGGAGGATCCCTGAGGGGTCAGCGTTGCCCCGGCGTTCAGATTTTCCAACAGCAATCAGAAGTTCCTCCAGTTTTCAGCTTTCAGCCCGGCGACTGCCTGACCTCTAATCACACTCAATTTCTATCAGGCGGACTCACCGATACACGTCTCCTCGGAGTGGCTGTTTATTTTTCCAAGCACTTCCTGTTTGATTGACACACAGGCAGGGTTGTTTATGGATGGCAGCGAGGGACGAGGTTGCGTGCACACTTACTGCATGTATTAAATCATCCACGAGCGAGCAACGTTCCAAACATCCCAGTCAGTTTTCACCGTGCGGTCGAATGTATGTTGACACGTAACGCGCTCCCTGCACGCTAGATAGCTTCATCACTTCTGTGTGAGACACAGCGGACTTTCAAATAACTCTTATGTTGCTTTTGACTTCATATAAGAGTAGAAACAGGTCGAGGTGGTGGCGGTCCAACTAGACTGGTGATTGATTTCCGTCTACAGCCGTGAGTTCCTGGTTTGAAACATGAAGTAGACGCCGTCACTGGTGATCGTGACCTTTAACACTTAAGAAAACATTTGTAATCGTTATAATTCAAAATGTAAAGCTATAGTGGAGGTCTGGTGCTGGTTAAGGAAAGACGCCACTCACACTCATCATGGCGTGAAGGGAGCCTGTACGTCAAGCATCATGATCTTGCTGCTGATTGACGAGCTGGGACGGAAATTGGCTCATTAACAGACTACTGTCCAAAATACATCTGCACAAATAATGAATGCCCTCTAGTGGCTGCAGTCGGTACGACCAGTGCTAAGGAGGAATTCAGACGTCAATTTAGCGATAGAATTTGCGCAGGGATTCCCTAATCGTCCCCTAACCTGAACCACGTGGGTGTGAGGGGACGAATGAGGGCGTCGGATTTCTTCTATATGTCGTTGAGGAGTGACGGACAAATTACTTGTTCGTTTGGAGGACTTGCATTTCTATATTTATTCTGAAGTTAATCACCATGGCAACATGTGGACCCGCCTGCTGTGTCGAGTTCTGGAGGTTCGACATGTGAGACAATCCAAGTTCAGTGGCTGAATTCTTCTCAAACTGAATGTGAAGGGAAACATCTGATGGTTCTTACTGAGATGCATCATGGGAAGTGAAGCTCTTATCAAATATTTGCTAACGATACACAAAGATGAGAGGTTGCCATGGTGAAGCACATATTTTATTGAATTTCAATATAACTGATAATATTATTATTACATGGGGGGGGGGGTCCAACTGCCTTTGACCTTTCGGAACCTGAGAAGCAGATTATTTGTTATTTTCACAGCTGATTTAACCGTGAGAGTTTCAACCGTCACTCACTGAGAAAACCTGAAATAACTCTGTAACCCTGCGCTGTGTTTCGGAAATCGTTCTGTAGCGATGTGAAGTATAAATCAGGGTTTTAAAGTATGTGTGTGTGGCGGGGGGGCTCGTCGGGGGGTCCAGACAGTTTCAGGCTCAGCAAATGGAAGTGAAGAATATCACATAACACAGAAGAGAAGTTGCAGTAAAGAGATATTTATATCACACAACAATGTTTGGGTCAATTGGTCCTTATACCCTCAGA
>CAAKHC010014322.1:14353-25149 GCA_901007825.1 Macroramphosus scolopax | reverse complement strand
CGAGTGTAAAGGCAGGTTGTTAGCCAGTGTTGTGGCTGTGGTGGTAAAGAAGATGTTAAAGATTTTAACCACTTCCCGCTTGGATTTGATGAGGGCGTCATTTACCTTGAGGTTAATGTTAGAAGTTCATCGACAGTAAATACAAATTACTTTAGTCCTGTCGAGAGAACCATCGGGCAAGGCTTTGAAGCTGAACTTGCCATTCAAAATAGTATCTTTTTAACCCATTTTACTGCCCACGGGGGTTTGTTTATGTGCGGCACCGACGTCAGTGCATTACTTCCTGATTCCCCAAACTACGGTGTGGACCGAGGTTCACATCACAGCGCGTTAAACGCGCGCCCCCCCAAAGTAAGAGTTTGCGTTAATTCGTCAATAGCGCGTTAACTTTGACAGCCCTAGTAAAAACACATCCAATTGATGGAAGATAGTTAGACCTTGCCCAGACAGGACAGATTAGAAATAGGTCTACAGTTACCCAGCACAGAGGGGTCAAGGTTGTGTTTCTTTAGTAGGGGCCTGACTACAGCCGTTTTCAGTGAGTCTAGAAAGACGCCTGATTGTAGAGAGCTGTTTACAACTTTTAGGATGTCTCCAATCACACTGTCTAAAACCTCTTTGAGAAAAGGGGTGGGGATAGCGTCCAGTGAGCAGGAGGATGGTCTTGCTGAGTTCCTCTTCAGTAATTGCACAGAATGATATTAGGCTTGCCCTGGAGTGACCTACACTTTTACACCAAGCACCATTTGCCACATTTGCAGTGCTAGCAGCAGCGTTCCCAATACCAGCTCGTATGTTCAAAATTATGTTATCAAAAAAGGATGCAAACTCATGTAGCTCCACATGTCAAGCTCACGTTTTGTTAGCATAGTAAGCTAACATGTTAGCTGCGGTAAGGTGGTCTTTTTGTGTTCACTGGTCGGAAACTGTAAAGAAATCTGTTTCTTTAGAGTAATATTCTTTATATTTATATTAAAACTAGACCGCATTTCCGAAGGCCCGCTATAGAGACGCGGGAGCTGTGAAGAGGTGGTTGCTGCCGGGGGGCGGGGAGAGGTGTTGAGGGGGGCGGGGTTTGTCGTGTCGCGTGTTCGATACTGGTTTAAAGACCCGAAAAGCAGCGAGACAAAGCGGGTGAGTTCACAATGTTTCTCGGCACTATTTGACATATGTTCACCACACAGTTGTGCAGTTGTTACCCTCTCTTATTATCAGAGATAATAAGTCGCGTTAGACGGTCTGGAATGTTCGCAACGCGTGTTGCGTTTCGTAAACAGCCGTGCGGGCTAACGTGGCATAGCTAGCTAACTAGAGAGGACTGTTTGTTGTTAAAAGTTCAGAACAAAGTAAAAACACTGGTTAAACAGTAGGGATCCTAAATATGCGTGCTAGCTTTTATTTATAATTTATTTAACTCATGAGCGTATTTTAAATGTTAACGTTACATGTTTCGTAGATTGTCAAGAGTTATATTGACTAACTTCGTAGACCATCTGAAGGATCTGCGCAGTTCACGTGGTAGCAAACGTTAACATGTATCTTTTAATAAACACGTTTTTTTAAGCTATTTTACACCTGTTTTACTGCTAATGTGCGTTAGCTCTCAAAGCCGTCTCGTGGTTAGCTAGTCTTTGTTTATGTGTTGTCAGTGTTTTGACCGTCATCCTCCACCGTTCCGTTGTCTGTCGACACGATTTCCCTCCATTAACTTTGTGTTCAATTTACCGTCATCAGCTGATCTGAGCTCGGCTGTTTGGCGCTTCACATCCGGGACAGCAGCACGTAATCTGACCCAGCGTCAGTTTACGAACATTTTGTGCAGATTCCATTGATTCTATTGGCCAGAACGTTTCCGCTCTAATCTGACTGGCGGAGACGAAGTAACATCTGGGCTGCGTTGGACACGTTTGGTTGCGGTCAGGTACAAAACGTAAATCATAGAAGATCATCACCAAAATAAATTTAATTTGTTTATTTAGGCTAAAAGTATTTAGCCTGTCTACGCACAAAGGCAGTTTTGATTACCCGATTGTTGAACATAGGAAGTCCAATAAAGTGTAACACACTGCCAAATCCAGAGTTCCTGATTAGTAGGTCCATTGTCCAATTTTAATTGTGAGATGAACGACATATTCATGTGACTTGAATGCACCATTTTTAAAGTAAAAGTAGTCTGTTTGTTAAGGTGTGCAAGCTGTCACACATCTTCAGGCCTGACAATTGTCTTAACAAGTTACTGGTCCTGCATTCCTCTAGGAGTCAGTAAAGTTAGAGTCTGCTCAAAGAAATATAGTTTCATAAATGGATACTTTGGAAAGGTAGAGAGCTTATTCAGGGACTCAAGCAGTCGTCAGTCTTACAAACATGATTGAAGTCTTTAAACATGTCAGGAAATAATTTTGTAACTCCTTTTATGTGATAAATATTCCTGAAATAAATTCCACACATCCATTTGTATTTTCATGATATTTCTGCAGGCATGTCCCCGTGGGAGATGGCAGTGAATGTAAGCCTGAATCCGGGTCATTCATATGACTGCTATGAGCTGCTGGCTTGGCTCAATGGAACCTTACGGGCATGTTTCACCAAAGTGGAGCAGGTGTGCACAGGTAGGTCAGCAGGTTTTTAATGTATGAAGGAACATAATGCTACGGTTTGTTTAAAACAATCCAGAGAGCCGCACTGTGCCGATGCACTTGTAGATTAGTTGTGTGTGTTTTTGTGTGAATGTCCAGGTGCTGCCTACTGTCAGTTGATGGATCAGCTGTTTCCTGGGACCCTGGAGCTGTCCAGGGTCCGGTTCCAAAGCAGCAACGTGGTCGACTCTATTCATAACTACAGATTACTGCAAGGAGCATTCAGGAAAGCTGGAGTGCTCAGAGTGAGTAATGTCACACAAGTCGACACAGAATATATATATTCTATTTGGATATTTGTGGTTTACTGGTGGATATAAACACAAGTATGAGACTCTTCCTCTCTCTGCAGAGCATCCCGATGGAGGCGCTGACGAAGAGGAACCGTGTGGTGGCTCTGACCTTCCTCCAGTGGTTCAAGCTTTTCTTTGATGCCAACAACACCAGCAGGGTGTACCACGCCCTGGAGGCCAGAGGAGGACAGGAGATGGTTCCTACTGACTCAGGTCAAATCACAATTTATAATTCTTTAACTGATGATTGACAGCTTCTTCCAGACGTGCACAACATGAAGCGATGTGACCTAAAAATATAAACAAACAAATATTCCATATTCCCCGTCTATAAAATCTCCAACATGTATTGAAGTGTGCCCAATGCCTTTTTGTTCCCTCGACAGGGGGCTGTTCCTCTGAGACTCCTCATCAGACGCCGGAGACTCCTGTGAATATGAAGGGAGAAACAGGGGAGGACGTACCAAGGGAGGACGTACCAGGGGAGGACGTACCAGGGGAGGACGTACCAGGGGAGAGATGGAACAGTAATGCAGATGTGATAGTATTGCTATCTGATGATGATGATGTTGCTGAGGTAGTCGACGAGAACACGACAGTGACAGATAAGTGTGGACATCCAGAGGACATGAAGACGATGGACATGTTGTTGTGCTGCATCAGAGAACACTTTCATGACAGAGTGGACACGAACTCAAGAAGAGACCCTCGGGGATCTGGCCCTTCCCTTTCTGACATCTTTAGCCCAGCCCAGCGCAGAGACATCATCCATGTGTGCTCACACTCACCCTACTGTCTGTACCTGTTCCTGGGGGTGGAGCTAGACGGAGGGCAGAGCACAAGCGTCGTCCTGATTGGCTATGTTGACCAAGGCTCAGGACTCAGCGTGGTGCGGCTGCTGGACAGTCTGCAACTGAGTGTTGATTCGGTTGGTGAGCGATCCTGCACAGACCATGATGCTCATCTTCTGATTAACATTCTAAAGACATCGGGGCTCGCTCTGTCCAACCTCTGTGTGTTTTACTGTGACGCTCTGCATCCAGAGGTGTTCGTATCTCAGCTGCAGACTTTCAACCCCAAGTTAGTATCGCTCTGTGGCCTCCCTGGAATAGCAGAAAGAGCGTGCCGAGCTGGACTGTTGGCTTCCTTTAGTAGTGTGGTGGACCTGATTCGAGCCATCCATCATTATTACTCAACCTGCCCCTCGGCTAACGACAGCCTACAAGCGCTGTTTGCTGGTGCAGAGTCTTTTAACCCTTCCTCTCCTGACTTTGCACAGTTTTTATTTATCATCCGTATTGTGCAGAGGATGGTCCTCAGCTGGAGGGAGGTGCTGGAATGCTTTAAGTCACTGAAGCAAGCAGAGGATACCGATTGGATCAGAAACCAGCTGATGAATGCTGAAGTCAAGCTGCACTTCGTCTTCCTCTCCCATGCTTCGGAACCGCTTCATGCTCTCCAAGAACTGCAGCAGTACGTCACAACGGATGTGGCTGTGGAGTTGCAGCTCATCTCAATGCGGGTTCATTCCTACGCAGCCTGCATCCTCCAACCCTCCGTCGCTGAGCGCTTTGTCAGGAGTCGGGATCTGCTTCTCCTCCACAAGGAGCAGGCGCTGCTTCCTGCATCAAAGGTGACCATAGGTTCTCTTGCCACTGACATCCTGTGGTCCACACCTATGGTGGATCTAGGGGAAGGTGAGAGGAGCGACTTCCTAAGCAAAGCAGTGAGTTTCTACAAGGCAGTACTGCAGAGTTTGGTGGAGAGTATTCCTGAGCAGCTCGGAGACATGGCGCTGAGGAACATCAGCGTCCTGCTCAAACTTCCTGAACAAATCAATGTAAGAACTCCTATCATGTGACTCAACGCAGCCTTTAATAGTTCAGTATTTGTTCATCTGCACCAGGCAGTTAATGCAACAATAAGTTGAGTGCATTGACTCACAGCGGAGGTGCAGTAGTTGTAGAGCTCAGCTTGTTCGTCTGCCAGCTTGAGACCTGGTTCATGTTTAAACTGCCCTTCCTGTAATGTGTTTTCCCTTCAGTACAACAACCTGTCCAAGGAGCTGCTGCTGGAGCTGGGGGTCCAGCTGGGTCTGTGTAATCCCGATTCTCCAGAATCACATCAGCTGTCACGTGACTACCTGTGTTTTATTAAGACAGTGAAGGAGAAACCGAGAAGAGGAAGTCACAGCTGGGCGAAGGTAAACCATCAGGGGGACTAATGATGTCAGGTGAAGGGAACCAGTAACACACCAGGTCACACAGGTGTGCTTCACTTAACATGAAAGGTTTTATAAATATATATATATATATATGTGAGATGTGAACATGAGTACAGCAGCCAGCAGCTGTTGTATGTACAGATACAGGTGAGTGATGGTGTCCTGAGCAGAGAACACAGTCACACGTCCTCTGTGTGAGTTTAATCTGAACTTGTCTGTCCTCTGTTTGGACCGACCGGTGCTTGTTGGTGGACGTGAGTCCCTCCCTGACCAGGTGAATCCAGCTACCTGAATCACATTTTATATCATGAAATGTATGATGTTTCAAAGTGCTGAGAACGCAGAGAGATTGTTGTCCGAAAGTCAATTATAAATGACAGGAGTTGCTCCTGCTTGTCTGTGCAGATGTTGCCTGTCGCGAGGCCGGACTCGACCCTGCGCCGCCTCTACCTGACCGTCCTGGCCCTGCCCAGCTCCCTGTGCAGGCAGCAGGTGTTTGCTCAGGTGAGTGTGTATTCAGTCCACCTGACAGGCTGCTTTCATGACTCACCTCCACTTGAAGAGATCATTTTGGAATTAATATCATATTTAATGATGATTAATTGTATGTAATGTATTCGCTTTCTGGTTACTATGGTAACGTCAGAAGTTCATCTGGAGACACCTGAAACATCCTTCTTACTTTACACGCCTTGTGTAGGTAAAGTGACTGTGTGTGTTTGAATCTGTAATCTGAAGGTTTCCGTCAGCTCAGTGGCTCCGTCCGGCAGCAAGGGAGCTACTGAAGTGTCCCTTGGACCTGGCGGGTGGGCTAGGAGTCCCCCCCTCATCCTCAGGAGGAAGCTGCCTGTCAAGAAGGGTTGTGATGGCGGGAAAAAGGATGAAGAGAGTTCATGTGAGCTCAGCTGTATGGAGAACGGCAGGGTTGATTCATCCGGTAAGACTGCGTAATGTTCCTGTACCCATCAGCTGTTCGTTGTCCAGGGAACAGCACCGTGACCGTGTTCTCTTCTTCTCAGATGTGATCGCCCTCACAGAAGAGCTGAGAATCTCTGAGACCAGCACGGTGACAAAAACACAAAGTAAGACTGTTAATAGTTTATTCAAAGCGAGACACCGTCCTCCTGAACCATATTTAGAGGAACAGGACCGGACCTCCACCACAGCGGTCAGGACAGGAAACACTCACGGGTCTTTGTTTGCTTTGCAGCTCCACCGGCAGAGTGTCTCTACACTGTGAGGGGTGAAGATGAAGACATGGTCTCCATGGTCGTACCTCCAAACTCTCCTGTAAGCTGATCTCATAGCTTGACTTACCCTGAAGTTACATAGAATGACCTGCGTCATCAGAAAGGATCTTTCAATAGGTGAAAATAGATTCATGGTTCTCGCTTCCTTCACGGTTTGTCTTCACAACGTGTGTGTGTGTGTGTGTGTGTGTGTGTGTGTGTGTGTGTGTGTGTGTGTGTGTGTGTGTGTGTGTCATGTAAAGGGGGAGCTGGTCTGGGGGGAGGTAGAGAGTTTCTTTCCCTGGCCGGCCGTCATCAAACCCTGCAGGGGAGAGAGTGAAGCTCCAGGGAAGAGGACGGTGGAGTGGCTGGGACCGAGGGTGTCCTCTCAGGTGAGTCAGGTACGAGATGATTGATGTTCTTTCACTCTCTATGTTGCGTGGATGTTATACGCTCACTGATTTGTGATTCCAGATCTGCGCGGAGGCTCTGAAACCGTTTGCTGCCTTCGCCCAGTTCTTCTGTCCCAAGTCTTTTGCCGTCCTCTCCACCTATCGAGAAGCCATTTTCTTGTCTCTGCAGGTCCGTCTGTGACTGTATATTCATACATGTTGTGCTACCTGATGAGACACGGATCTGTTCTGAGTCTCAGCTCCACCAACAGTTTAAAACATAAAGTCTTCACCTGCTGTCTCACACGTCTTCCTGTTCTTCAGGAGGCAGCTCTGCGTTGTAAGAAGCGTTTCTCTGTGGGTCCAGATGATAGAGATGAGCTTGTGAAGGAGATGTTAGACTGGGCCTTTGGAGGCTTTCAACCCAGCGGACCAGACGGACTCAAACCAGTGAATTCCACAAAGGGTACAAACATCTCATTCGATGCACTCACTGTTTGCAGAGTCATCAGGGACTCAACAATCAATCTCCTGCAGCTTCTCAGTTACCACAGAAGAAGATAATCATCTGTTATTGTCGTGAATCCTCCAGAAGCTCAGACCCGGCCGGCGCCGGAGGTCATTGATTTTTAGTTGATTGCAGATTTTGATAAAAATTGAACGTCCGGACAAGGTTGGAGTTTGAGACAGAAGAGAGAAACGAAGGGCGAGATAAACTGCACAGGACCTTACTGATGAAGACGTAGAGTGCACGTCAGTAGTAGTACTGATGTGTCCTGTTGTCGACCCTCACATGTGACTGTCGTCTCTACAGATGTCACCACATTAAACCACCGGCCAAACGTGAAGAAGAAACTCTTCACTCAGGCCGCCTCCTCTTCGCGGTCCCTCTGCTCCCCCCCGACGAGCAGACAGAACAACTCCAGCACCGAGCTGAAACCAGTTTCTGTCTCCTTGAACAAACTGTCGGTTCTCGCCATCCAGAAACTGACTCACAGGGACAGAGAGGGAACATCTGCGGAGAAAGGATCCAGACGAGGCTGTGCGGTGGAGATGGAGAGTCTATCGGAGGGAGAGACGGACGACGAAAGAGGAGGATGGGAGAAAGGGAAAGGGAGGTGGGGAAGCAGGGTGAGTAAAGGAGGAAGGGCTCCGAAGAAGATCAGCAGTCTGTTGGACGGACTTGATTGTGACACGTCGCCAGACTTCGTGCCGCGCAAGAAGAGAACCGTCACCAAGTCCTACAACAAGGTCAACCAGCCGCCCAGCAGCTACATGCAGCCGGACCAGAAGGTCCGAGGTACCCAACTCTTCATTCAGATCTGTCATCAACGATACGACTCTGTCGCATTGTCAACACATTTTAAATGTTCCCCTCTCATGCAGCGGAGACCATTCAGAGGATCCTGGACATGAAACTGGACATCGAGGGTGAGCACGTCGTCACGTTCAATGTTTCTAACCATTAAACTGTTGCATAACAACCGTCGGTCCGTTCGGACCGATGTGTAGAGACATGGTGACTGTAGATTTGTTTCTGGTTGTGTGTCTGCAGGCTTCTGTTTATGTTGTGGGACTGAGGACGTGGAGATCTTCCACCCTCTGTTCAACGGCAGCCTCTGCTGGAGGTGTAAGGTAGGAAACTGTCTGAACTCAACTCTGGACGTCCTCTGGTGATCTCAGCGTCCTCAATCCTTGTCGTGTGTGGATGTCTGTGGCCCTGTAGAATAACTTTTCAGAAACTCTGTACCGGTACGATGAAGATGGATATCAGTCCTACTGCACCATCTGCTGCTACGGGATGGAGGTCATCCTGTGTGGCAACGACAGCTGCTGCAGGTTCGTTGAGCTTCACTTCTGTTCCTCTGACAACAGACCGCAGATTGAGACCAGCTTTGTCTTCTCCTCTCCGTCCGCAGGTCTTACTGCGAAGACTGCCTGAACATCCTGGTGGGTCTGGGGACGTTTGATTTGTTGAAGCTGCAGGACCCGTGGATTTGCTTCCTGTGCCAGCCTCATCGACCCCACGGCGCTCTGGTTCCCAGAGAAGACTGGAGCATTCGTGTTCAGCAGCTGTTCACCAACAACAGTGCCATGGCGTTTGTGAGTCATCCACAAATTGTGGTGCTGATTATCAAAGGATAACCTCCGATCACACATTTCATCTAATCTTAATCTGGTTTAAATTAGGGATTTGTAATATTACAATCTTGAATTGGCCCCGTATAGGAGCCGCACCGGGTTTACCCGTCCATCCCTGCTAACCTGCGCAGACCCATTCGGGTTCTCTCCCTGTTCGATGGCATTGCAACAGGTGAGAGCACACCGGTTCTCCTGGACCTCCCTTTGAATCATAAACTGTCCTCCTGAGTTCTCGTTGTGTCTGCGTGTGTTCAGGCTACCTGGTGTTGAAGGATCTGGGCTTTAAAGTCCAGAAATACGTTGCGTCTGAGGTTTGCGAGGACTCTATTGCGGTCGGGGCCGTCAACCACGACGAGAAGATCATCCACGTTGGCGACGCCCGCTCCATCACCCAGGAACATGTATGACCTCATGCACTGCTTGTTTGAACGTTCCCTTGCTTTTACTACTTAATCTCGTTTGGAAGTCTCATCTCGTGTTTGAGTCACTTTATGGTGCACCAGAGTCCGGCTCCACCGGCTCCACCGGCTGCACCGGCTCCACCGGCTGCACCGGCTCCACCGGCTGCACCGGCTGCACCGGCTCCACCGGCTGCACCGGCTCCACCGGCTGCACCGGCTCCACCGGCTGCACCGGCTCCACCGGCTCCACCGGCTCCACCGGCTGCACCGGCTGCACCGGCTGCACCGGCTGCACCGGCTCCACCGGCTCCACCGGCTCCACCTCGTTAACTGATTCACTGCGGAGCACTAATGAGCAGCACATCATTAACTCTGCAGTATCTGTTCAGAGTGGAGGTGTAAACTGTAACATGTGATTCTGTCTGATATCAGGTGCAATAAAGACCCAACATGACTGTTTTTCAGCTGGAGCAGTGGGGTCCGTTTGACCTGCTGATTGGTGGCAGCCCCTGTAACGACCTCTCCATCGTTAACCCTTTAAGAAAAGGCCTCTTTGGTAAGAGACTCTGATGTGTGCATGTCAGCCTGCAGTGCGTCTATTGGCAACGTATAATCATCATTCATTTGTTTTATATATATAAAATACATGCGATAAATCATGTGATGAATCATAATTAACAACCATGCGATTAATCACTTTGCATATTTTAATCCATTGACAGCCCTAATTTTTGTTCTCAAATTAAGTCATAAATTATCTCAGTGTGAGAATATCAAACTCCAGAGGTGGTCTGTGATTGATTGATTGATTGATTGATTGATTGACTGATTGACTCCTCTGGTCTGTGATTGATTGATTCCTCTGGTCTGTTATTGATTCCTCTGGTCTGTGATTGATTGATTGACTCCTCTGGTCTGTGTCTGGTCTGTGATTGATTGATTGATTGATTGATTCCTCTGGTCTGTGATTGACTCCTCTGGTCTGTGATTGACTCCTCTGGTCTGTGATTGATTCCTCTGGTCTGTGATTGATTGATTGACTCCTCTGGTCTGTGTCTGGTCTGTGATTGATTGATTGATTGATTCCTCTGGTCTGTGATTGACTCCTCTGGTCTGTGATTGATTCCTCTGGTCATTGATTGATTGATTGATTGATTGATTGATTCCTCTGGTCTGTGATTGACTCTTCTCTCCTGCAGAGGGCTCTGGCAGGCTGTTCTTTGAGTACTATCGCATCCTGCAGCTGCTGAAGCCCAGAGAGGAGGACTCCAGGCCGTTCTTCTGGCTGTTTGAGAACGTGGTCTTCATGAACACATGCGACAAAGTCAACATCTGCCGCTTCCTCGAGGTTCGCTGCATCCACCTCTATTTTAGTTTTAGCTGATCGTTTTACCTTCGGTGCTTCTACCCCCCCCCCCCCCCCCCCCCCCCCCCCTCTTTCTCTTCCCCCCCTCCCCCGCTCCCCGCCCCCCCCCCCCC
>CAAKHC010014322.1:0-14333 GCA_901007825.1 Macroramphosus scolopax | reverse complement strand
TTTCCTGACTCACAGCCGTTTATCCACAACTAGTGTGTTGTTAACCAGAGAGATCGACTGCCAGAGATCTCACTGTGGCTGCTATCTGATTGTTTGACAGTGCAACCCGGTGCTTGTGGACGCAGCCAAAGTTAGTCCGGCCCACCGAGCTCGTTGCTTCTGGGGAAACATTCCCGGGATGAGCAGGTGAGGGGTTCAATGAATCATGAATGAACATGGTCAAACTGTCCTGTAGCAGCAGGAGTGATGACAGGATTTATATCAGGAAGAACTCTTGTGCTGCTTTACAGACCTTCTTATGTGAGTCTGTAAATGTGTTGTTGTGCCTCTGCTGATCGAACACATCTGTATGCTCTTAATGTTGTTTCTCCCTTCAGGCCCATCATTGCCTCCCAGAGGGACAAGTTGAATCTCCAGGAGTGTTTAGAGATCGGCAGAGAGGCCAAGGTCCCTGACTTTTGATATCTTTCTATTTGACAGATATCAATTATAGCTGCTTTAAGGAGAAAATAATCACCTCTACTTGTTGGTTTCTTTTCTTCCAGTTCACTAAAGTGAGGACGATCACCACCGGGTCAAACTCTCTGAAGCAGGGCAAACATGAGTCCCTGCTGCCCGTCATCTATAACGGCAAGGAGGACAACCTCTGGATCACTGAGCTGGAAAAGTAGGTATCATCGTGTGTGTGTGTTGCATGAAAGATATAAAGATATTGTTTTATGTTCAGTTTTGTCAGACCAACGACAAAAACCTGAGGACACATTTTCATCTCCGTCATTCTCCACCAGAATCTTTGGTTTCCCCAAACATTACACTGATGTGAGGAACATGAACCGGAACCAGAGGCAGAAGGTTCTTGGGAAGGCGTGGAGTGTGCCGGTCATCCGTCACCTCTTCGCCCCCTTGAAGGACTACTTTGCCTGCGAGGAGCTGCCTCCTCTGACCACTGACTCCTGCGGTTGCAGTGCCCAGTCCTCCCTCTCCTCTCCAGAGCTGCAGCAGCTGAGATAGGGAGGGTAAGTTTGGAGGATCATCTGACACTGCATGCAACAGAGGAGCTGCTGTTCTTATGATAGAGGAGGATAGTTTCCATTCATTAATCAATAGTTTTTAATTTTTTAATCAAAATCTCACATTTTATGGAAATTTTTTTTATTCTGACAGACACATTGTGTGTGTGTGTGTGTGTGTGTTTACTTAAGACACCTATTCTTAATGACTTTTACACTGTGTATTTATGCAGACGTGTTAACTGTATTTATTGATGCTTTCCGGAAGTGTGTGACGGCTTTTACGTAGGCGTGTGCGCAGGCGTGGGCATGCTGCCACTTTTACATGAGCAGCTAGACTTCAAGTTGTTTTTGGTGCTAAATTTGAATGACATCACATTGCTGGTGACTGTTGAGGCTCAAAGAGAGATGGAATATTCTGGTGAAGGCACAAACGTCTTAATCCAGATTATTTTCAGACATTAATTTTTACATCCTTTCTATGTCAATGTCTTGATGTGCAATAATGTGTTGCCATTTTTAACCGAACTGAGGAGAGGACTGAATAGTTGTACCTGTAAATGATTGTCTGTGGATAATGAGAGGTACCTGGAACACTAATGTAGAGGACTGTGATTGATCCTGACTGACATCTGTAGCGTGTGAACGAGGGTTGTGAGGGATGTTCGCTGGGTTGTGTCAAATACTACAATACCATGACTGTCATCTTTACTGTACCAAATATTGTTTTTATCGGCAGCTTTTTAATGATGGG
This sequence comes from Macroramphosus scolopax, assembly GCA_901007825.1. Lineage (NCBI taxonomy): Eukaryota > Metazoa > Chordata > Actinopteri > Syngnathiformes > Centriscidae > Macroramphosus > Macroramphosus scolopax. Next base: position 12,569 of record CAAKHC010014322.1, on the reverse strand, counting down.
CACATTTTAACATATTAAAATGTTTGAAAGCAGATTTTTTTGTATGATATTCTATTGTATATTATTTCACTTAATCCTCTTTATTTGATAGGCATGTTTCTATTTCTTTTAGATGAGAAGCAAAGGGGTTTGTTCTTTCCTGTGGTCAAGTAATTCAGTAATTAAATATTAGTTTAGCATATCTGTTCTTTACTTGATTGCTGAGCTTTCTTACTTTGATCAAATTATATTTAAATTTATGTAGGAACTATCTTCTACTCCATCACAGTATTAATACTGAAATCAGGTTTTGTTTAGAGCTGTCTAATGACATTATTTATATATTGGCAGTCTTGTGAAATGCTCTATAATAACTTGATTAATGCATCCCTAGTTAATTTTGTCAATCATATGTGTATTTATAATAAATTGATCATTTCCCAGTTCGTTCTATGTCCTCCGTGAGTGACGTCATCACGCTGGGGCGTTACCCGATTGTCATGACGTCTATAAATCGGTCCTTCCGCTGCCGGTAGAGTGCGAACGTGAACTGGCAAGTAGAAGAAGAGAAAGCAGAAGTTGCTATTTTGTTTTGCTTTGTATGCCACAATCACAACCGAAAATCAATAATTGTTGATCACAAGAAGTGTGGAAGAGAATCGACTCAGGTGAGTTTAACGGCGAGAACTCGCGGCGTCGTTTAACCGCCGACAAGTGAAACAGCGGCTGTCTGAAGCAGCTAAACCCCGTTAGCTAAGACGTTAGCTTGTGACTAGCGACCGTTCCATTCCACAGTTAAACAACTCGGGTGACACGTTTAATGGAGACTTTAATTGTTAGTTAAGTACAGGCCAACCCGCAGCTCTCCCACTCTGATGCTAACCCTCGCCTTCCGGATCGTTACATGCTGACCTAAGCTAACCGGTGATTTCAGGGCGGGGAAACGTCTTCATGCCCGGAGATTCACCGGCTCACATTAGCCGGTGCGCGTGTTTAGCCGATGACACAAACGTAGCGGATGTTGGCCTACACTTTAGTCTCGTACGTCGCTTGTCCAACCGGCTGTCAGATGTTAGCTATTTAGTTAGCTAACTGCTCATTACACAGTCGGTTGGCCGCAAAGCTAAGCTACCATTCGAGCTGTTATGCTAAGTTGGATGACTGCCGTTAGCTTTCAAGTTTCTGAACGGGGCCTGTTGCATTATGCTAACCGCCGCTTGCTAGCTGATGATGATGACAATGATGGTGATGATGATGATGACCACAGCCGAAAGGTTTAAGTTGTTGGGCTTTTAACATGAATTATTGTCCTGAATAAACATGACAATTGGTGTGTCAGTGGTTGAGAGAATTGGTGGGGAGACAGTGAAATATTTCACAAGTGAGAATTGTTCATTTTCTTCATCTCTAAGGGCTCTTTAAAAAAATCTAAGTTACAAGTGAATTGTAAAGGAAATGGACTCAAGTGAGTTTTATAATAACTTTTATATTGGTATATTTTAATTTGAGATGGAGACAATTAAACTAATTCTCACTGAAACACTGACTTACTTCTTTATCCACCTGTGTAAAGTGTAAAAATGCTCGTTGAGCCCAGCCAGCAGTCAAAAACCCAAATATGTTTAGTTTACACTGAAAAAGAAAATGTACATTTCTAAGAGGCTTAATCCAAAATGACCATTGAACTATTGACGAACACCGAGTATTGTTAGTAATTTGACCCCCACCAATCATCTCTGTCACGTTGAAGCCGTTATTTGCTCACTAGATATCAAATCAGCGACAGACCGGTGAAAGTAAAACATTTTTATACAAACATACACGTAGCAACATAATCTGCATTAAGACTCAGTCGGTATACAGATTTAATATTTTCTCCAACATGTGACCACATTCTTGTGTAGATGTGAAATCTTCCAGCAGAATGTGCAGGTTGTTTAATGAACTCTAATACATCAGTTGATCACGTTTGAAGGGAACTGTTATTCCAGTAAAGCTGTCAGCTGTTTATTCATATTCAATCCTCCTGTGGAGGACCTGGGTGTCCTGCAGGAGAGCAGCAGCAGGGAATGTGGATGAGTTCATAACACAAGTCCTGCAGTGACATCATACTGTATGTTAGAATGTATTGCACACAGCAGATCGTCAGTTATTGGCTGTGACTTGATTACCAGTATATGATGACTCAGCTGCTGTCAGCCTTTAAAGTCTAACTCTGGTTTGGTTAGTTGAACTTCTAAATATTATCATAAGATATTCGTTTGGAAGCCGCCAACATCTTGGGGTGTGTCCACAGACAATTATGTGTTGAAGGATGGGAGCAGGTCCTTCCTTGTTACTGACAGGGCTGTCAGGGTTATATGTTCTGAAGCTGCTCTGGTTCTGTGTCTCCTGCACAGAGATGTGTATTGTAAAACAGTATTACTACATCGATACCTGTTATCAATCAGTACCTCGTTTATAACTTGCTGTAAAAACGATCTTTCTGCAAATATTTTATTTTTATAAATTCTATCTCAATTTTAAATAATTAATGGATATGAAATTTGATTTAGCAGTATTCATTTTATTTTTCAAAGCAACGACTTGAATAGTTTAAAGAAAATATTTCATTATTTGTAAAGTGATAGTTGTCCTGACTCAGCAGTAGTTTGGGTGTTGCCTGTGTGTGTGTGTGTGTGTGTGTGTGATTCACTCTAGATGTTTTTGCTCCTTCATTCTAAAGACTTATGATGACGAGCATCAACTCTGGTCACGTGGAACCAGACTCTTAGCGTCCCTCCTCTCCTCGCACAAACGTCCGTCTCCCAGAGAAAGTGATCGCTCGTCTGGATCGGGGATAACGGAAGTCCTTCGTCTCGTCTTACACCACAAACTTAATCTTCTTGCCAATTCAGTTGATGAGATTAAATGTGCAATATAAAGTTTAAGAAGTCAAAATAGATAGGAAATCTTTTTCTGACTTTCTCCGATACCAACAGCAGAACTGTTACTGATCTGATCAATACAGTATATTAATAATTTAACCTGTTTCTCTTCACTGCTGACACAGCAGATTGTCTGTCTCTTGTACAGCTATCATCATCATCATCATCCTCCTCCTCCTCCTCCTCCTCCTCCTCGTGTCTTCAGTCTATAATTCTCTCTCTTCTTGTTCTATGACATGACGTGCACCGTCTCTCCTGTGTCAGCAGGTGACCGACAATGGCTGTGAACGTCTACTCAACCTCAGTGACCAGTGACAACTTGAGTCGTCACGACATGCTGGTCTGGATCAACGAATCTCTACAGATGAACCTCACCAAGATCGAGATGTTGTGTTCAGGTGAGGACGCTCTGATCTCTCACCTGTGATGAGAGGATCAGAGGCTTCACTGACAGTGGACGTGTGATGGTGATCAGAAGGCTTCACCACTGATGCTGGAGACTATATTTAACATTTCAGTGTTTTTACTTTGACTGAGTTTCATGATAAAGTGAAGATATTTCTCACTTCATCTCTCTATGTGGACGTGAAACTCCATCATTAATAATGCATATATATATAATATATCTCTCTGTTACCTCCTTTGCTGACCCCAAAGTCAGCACATTAAATATTTCAGCCACTTTCCATCACTGATCACTGAATGCTGCCAGAACCTCGTTCAGTTGCTGCAGATCACAAGTGGATTCAAACATTCACCGCTGAATGTTGTGTTGTCCAACAAGCAGCCGTCTCTGAGCTTCGTGTTAGTACTTTGGACTCCCATCAGTCTGCCTGTGCATGCAGGTGTTGGACTGGTGAGAGTTGAATGTCGTTAAGACGTGTCGGAGCAGGGAATCCTGGAACAGCCGACTTTAATCCTTCAGAAAGAAATAATCAAATAATTAACATGCAAAACGAAGTAAAGCGCCACAAACTGTTGGAACTTTATATCTGGGAGGGTTGTACAATGTGTTCCTCTGAGTGATGCAGTCATGGTCATATCTCCAAACCTAAAGCTCAGGTGAACTACAAGACAAGAACATTGTATGGGCAATAACATTAATGTAGGAGGAGGTTTAAATACCATATAGTGTTTTAAAGCGGTGCCATGGGACTCTCCTCTGTAAATGTTTTTAACTTCCTCTTCCTCTTTTCTGTCCTCTGTGTGCAGGTACTGCGTACTGCCAGTTCATGGACATGCTGTTCCCCAACTCCATTCCTCTGAAGAAAGTCAAATTTGGTGCCAAGCTGGAGCATGAATACATCCATAACTACAAGCTGCTGCAGCTCGCCTTCAAAAAGATGACAGTCGACAAAGTGAGTAAAAGTTAATATATACACAACATCTGTAATCCAACGGGAACCGCTTCCATTTGGAACCTGCTGCTCTGATCTGACCTCTTCTGTTGCTCCTTCATTACAGTTCTATTCATACAATAGTCCAAATATCTATTTCCATTCAGTAGTAAGTGACGGGTGTGTTGACCTGACGGAGGCGTCATTAGTTTCACAGTAAGAAGCCCTGCGGTGGTCTGCTGGTGGAAAGATGCAGGGTGGATCTGTTATTGTTTCATCAGCTGTGATGAGCAGCAGTGAGAGGACACGAATGTTGTTGCCTGATTGGAGGATGAGTTCATGCAGACCACTGGCCACCTGCCTGCTCGTCACTGTGGAGGGAAACACTGCACATTGATAAAGTATTAAGGAGTTGTGAATGTGTGAACCGTCGATCACTCCGGCTGCTGGTTTGAACTGCATGTTGAAGAGGAACCGCGCCGCTGGTTCCTTGCTGCTACTTCATAAGGAAGTTCAGCTTCTCCTCTCAACCAGCTGATGTCATCATCTTCACTTGGTTTTGCTCTGTTAGCTCAGCTGTCTGTTTATTCTGTAAAGTTTTCATGCCATCATGTTTGAGTGACGTGAACATCCTTCAGTTTCAGGCTGCAGGTACGACGACCCTGCAGAGATTTAATGGGGTTTCGTAGAGTTAATGAATTAACATCCACATAAACTGGAGCGCCGGGCAGACCAGCTGTTAACCATCCTGGTCTTTCACTTGCTTCCAGATCATTCCAGTAGACAAACTAGTGAAGGGGAAGTTCCAGGACAACTTTGAGTTCGTCCAGTGGTTTAAGAAGTTCTTTGACGCCAACTATGATGGGAAGGAGTACGACCCAGTGGAGGCGAGGCAGGGCCAGGACGCCATGCCCACACCCAACCCTGCCACATCAGCTCTCAACAAACCCCCCAAGAAGGTCCTCAGTCAAGGTCAGAGATGCTCTGAGACTAGTGATGATGAAGAACAGGGTGGAGAAAGTTCCCAGGTGTGTAGTTTCTGTCCTGTTAATGAAACCGTCATTCGTCTCTTCAGCTCCTCAGAGGCCACCTGTTGCCAAAGTAGCACCCAAGGTGGCGCCGGTCAGCTCCAGGAAGGCGGGGTCGGGAGGTGCTGAGGATGAGCGAGCAGAGCTCATGAACGAGGTGAGCACGTCGATCTGAAGACAACCACCAGCTAATATCTTTCACATATCTTCATCATATGTCAACCTGTTGTTCTGCAGGTGGAGATCCTGAAATGCACCATCCAGGACATGGAGAAGGAGAGGGACTTTTATTTTGGTAAGCTGCGGAACATTGAGTTGATCTGCCAGGAGAAGGAAGGAGAGGGAGACCCGACACTGCAGAGGATCATCGACATCCTCTACGCCACAGACGTGAGTGGAAACCTCCTTTCTTCTCTTTTATATGAACTTCAGTGTCGCTGTGATTTACTACGATTCCAAACAGTCAGCGGAGGAACGTTGGAGGAGGAGAGTCGATGGAGAAACTCAAACATGTGTCAACAGATTTTAACAGCATCTTCAGTATATATTTTGTATTCACTTTGACACGGACGCACGCACGGACACACACACACACACACACACACACACACAGAGACACACAGAGAGACACGCGTCCTGCCTCAAAACGTCCAACAACAGACGTTTTACAGAACTATTGAACCTCTTCCTCATCGTCTCTGCTGTGAACAACTGCTGATGCTGTGTTGAATTCCTGCAGAGGAATGGCATGCGGCCGCTTGAGGAAGCTGGGACACTTCAGTGTAACTTTGTCTGCAGACAACATGCATCTGTTAAATCTAGTTAACTGACATTGTCCTGATTCCTGCAGCTTCAGCGTCTGCACAGAAATATAAGATGAGATTAACTCGTGTTTGTAATCCGACTGAATCAAGTCCTCTTCATTCAAATGTGTCTCTGCTCCTCCAGGATGGTTTCGTGATACCAGATGCTGAAGAGCAGGAGGAGTTTTAACATTCAAGAACTGCAATCAACTTTTTATTCAAAGTCCCGATCTACAAACCTGTTCTCACTCCCACCTCCACATCCTTCAACAAGACGGCCTGCAGGGTTCCTGACCAACCATCATGACCTCGACCTCGACCTCTCCTAAACCCGAACGCCGACCTGCCGGGCTCCTTCCTCCCCCACCCCCATCCATCCCAGAACCAGCTGGCGTCCCCTCAGTACATATCTGGTGTTTGTAACAGACTTCAGTGTGATGTTCTGTGTGTGCGTGTGTGTGTGCGTGTGCGTGTGTGCGTGTGTGTGTGTGTGTGTAAATCAATTTGAAACAAATCAAACATGAAGAACCTCCTCTGAAACCCGGCTGTCAGCTCGCCAATCACTTTGTCCCAAACTAACCCGGTTGTTTTCCTCCTCGGACTCCGCAGCCAGTTTGTGCCTCTCACCAGAGTTTCTTTTCTCCAGCCGGAAGAACGAGATGCTTGTAGCTCCCATTCCCAGCGAGACGGCATCGTTTTAACCACATCTGATGGTCTGGTCCCAATTTTAGTCGACTAAACTACTAGGTGCTTCAACTTGTATTAAATTTCATGAGTCTACCAGACACGCGTCATCATTTACCTGCTGATCAGTGTTGCATTAGGTTCGGGGACCGGTGACCTCTGACCCCCCAGCTGAAGGGCTCAGGGTTTTGTCTGGGACAAGGAGACAGTCGGGTCTTTTAATTTTCATCATCTGCAGAAGTTTGTGTAAATTTATTTTTCCGCATTATTTCCTTTGTTTGTTGTACAAAGAAGATCTTTGGCCGTCTGTTTCCCCCCCCCCCTCTTCCTCCCAGCGCCAGTCATAGAGAAACGGTCTCGGACATTTCGGTTCTTGTTGCAGTTCCTCTACGTTCACGTTGCACACGTTTCTAATTCCAGGAACTTTCTCAGTTGACGTGTCTGCATCTTCTGCAGACGGCCAATCCGTTAGTCAGCGAGGAACAAACTTCTCTGCTCGACCACTTCAGTTAAAGTATTTGCACTGTTTGGTACCAGTGGCCCTTAAACGTCTTCCCTGAAGGGGGACGAGAGATTCGGACCAGCCGCCTCCCAAACGCCGAGCTCTGTTGACGATCGTCCGTCCTCCTGGTCGGCTTGTTTGCTGCCTTCAGCTGTGGAACCAGGCGGACCGAGGAGACGCTCCTGAAGCAGAGCTGCCGTGTTGGATGGACGAGCTCTGAACACGCCGCAGTAAAGACTTCAGCAGGTGTCTTATTCCCTTTGTTTTTGTATTTCCACTCCCGGATTGACCAACGTTAAAACAGATGTTGTGGATCTGATGTGAGACCAGTGTTTCCACTCTGTGAACATGTTTTCTGTATCTGATTCGAACCATCAAACTCTTTGAACAGCAGCGTCTCATCGGACTCATGTAACCGTATCAATGGCCTTAATCTTCTTTCATGAGCAACATTTTACTTGTCTTTGGTGTTTTGGGCAAATGTTTGTATTGTTACAGTATTCTTAATGTGTTCTGAAAATAAACGACGTTGGAGGTATTTTGGATAAAAGCTGGGATGTGTCGGTGCAGCAGACGTCTTCATCAGGTGATGAATTATTAGTTCTTCCTGCTTCCAGTCGGATGTTGAAACACTTTGGAGCATTAAAGGTTCATTTGGCTCCGACAGGCGTTGAAGTGCAGCAGCTTCATGACCGGACAGTTGACGTCTGTCAGCCTTTAACTCCACGGGACCGACCCCGGTCGGGGCCTTCGGAACTCTGATGGAGCCCAAATCTTCTTTCAGAATGTAGAAATATTTTTTTTTGAATCTCTAACCAGTTGATATAAACATGAGTCCGGTTCTGAGGACCGCAGTGTGCTGATGTTCAGGCTCCAGGTGTTTGTGTGATCCATCTTAGACGGGACTGGTGCTTGATGTCCAGACAGGCTGTTTGTTCACTGACCCTCAGTTTACCTCCAGCTGAAGAGCTTCAGGGTCAATGCTCCTCAAACAATAATCATGAGGGTTAGAACAGTTCTTCTCTGACATGGATGTCACTTCCAGCCGAGTGTCAGCATTTAAACCTCATGAATAAATAAACAGCAGAATAAAGATCTACAGGGTTTCCCCAGAACGCTGCCCACTGTCGGGACTGTCGAGTGCAGAGAGACTTCCTAGTTAAACCTGCTTCTGGGGAGTTGGTGCCACACAGAACATCTGAGTCTGGAGCTCCTGCAACCAACTGATCGCCCTTACAGACAGCTGACCGATGAACAGCCTCTCTTATTTGATGTGATGGTGGCGTCTGTCGTTCTCTTCCACAGTTCATCTGGGTTGAGACCTCTTTAATGTGTCGGCTGTCTGTCCTGAGAAAGTTCAAGAAGTTAAAGTCTCAAGTTTCACATCCGAACTCAACATAGTTTTAGTGATGAAGAGGGTGACAGCTGTCCCCCTTTGACATTGTGGGTTCTGTGACACAATGTTACACACTTCGGCTTGCGGTCCAGTGACACCACGACGTGTTTTCTTCTTTACTTTATCGCTGGAAAGGTTTTTGACATCCACCTGTTTTCTTGCATTGGAGGTGCCGACGAGTAGAAGTTAGAAGTAGTGTGTCTACTTCTTGATCCATTGTACATGTGGTCCAGTGTGTTGCTGTAATGGAATGTGCTTGTTTGATATTTAGAGGTTCGATTTGTAGCCGATCTGAACAAGCTGGTGCTTCATGTGTTACACTCCACACCAACAGGGGGCAGCATGTTTAAAGTTCAGGATTCAATCTTAGAACACAAATGTTCATTTCTTCAGCACCACGTTTAAGTTCCACCACTGGTGGCTTGTCCGAGCCGCTGCTTCCTCGTGCTGCAGTTACTCACTGTGGCCAAGCGAAGAGCTCTGGAGAGAGAACAATAGTTCTGTGTAACACCAGATTCTAGGTCCAGCCCTCAGCTACAGCCGCGGCTCCTTCCTGCTGCAGTGGTCCCCTCTTCAGGACCAAAATTATGTCACAAGACAAGATGGACCGGCACTCGCTTGTTCAGGCGCTAACAAATTATCCTTTAACTCTGTTTAGCTAAGTTTCTTTGGACATTTTCAGTCACACGTACCCGGCAGGTCGCAGCTACGAAACATTGTAGATCTGTAACCATCATCTCCACGCAGCCTTTTTATTTAGAATAAAATCATTAGATTGAAGTCCTCCTGCATCAGGCAGGCGTGTGTGAGTGACGAAAATGTCTGTGCAAAGTGAAACATGTCTTTAAATGTAACGGGGTGCTTGTGTGACCTCTGACCTTTTCCCTCAGTCAGGGCTGATAACACGGAGTCTTTCCAGGCTTCTCTCTTCGGCCTCCTGCTGGAGGTCGCTGTGTTTCTTAAACTCCTCAAGTTTCGTACAGAAAAATAAAACAATTTCCACATTGACGCTGTTTGATTCCACAGAATCTCTTAAGTTCCTCATCACTTTGTTTTAGTTTTATTTTGATTAAAAAAAAACGTGATATTTTGTCATCGAATAATTTTTGTTTTCGATCTTGTTTTTTGATGTTTTTATTATTTGCTCTCATGACACACCATCAGACAACAAGCCAGCCATAATCTTTAATCAAACACACAAGACTTGATACTCACCCAAATATTTATTTATTACATAATCAGAACAGTTTTATGTTATTGTGATATAATAAATTAGTTATAAGAACAATCTCACAGTATCCAACCCAATATAAACATGATTATAATATTAAATTCATTATTTTATAACTGCAAACCTAATCACAAATTGAAATTAGTAATTTACTGTGAAGGATCTCTCACGGACCATTAGGGGGCTGCAGCCAACACATAATTTGTATAAATTATATATATATATTCAATATAAATAAAAATTTAAGTAAATGCACAAATATTTTACGAACCTCTTTTATATTCGTGTTCGAGTTCTACCACCGTAATCTCGTGAACGCAACAGGATCCGCTTTCGTCAGTGATAATATAGAGTCGGAGTTTATGAGAAACACGTGAACGCACCGTGAGCTGTGATTGGCCGCTTGTCAGGGCCAAACAGAGTTCAGCGCCACACGCTCGTTCTGCTTGTCAAGAAAGAAATAGAAGAAGAAGAAGAAGCAGCAGCCACTGTTGTCGTCAATCTGCCCGCCTCCTGTCTCCGAGACAGCACGAAAAGACCCGTGCTGTCTGAAAGAAAGATTTTAATTCGTTCATTACAGTTACATAAATCTCTGCAGCCAAAAATAAAGTGCCGCCTCTCGGCGCGCGAATGCATCTCGCTCGTTGTCCTCTTCTAGCTAGCTTCGCCTGTTAGCTTAGCAGGACACAGAGGTGTCCTCCACTGAGCGACTTCAGCAGCAGCAGGAGAAGAAGAAGAAGAAGAAGAAGAAGAAGAAGCGCTCCTGTGAGCGACACCGAGCTGCACTTTACTTCAGACTTCACCAACCGGAGAAGAAGAGCTTCACTGTGAGCTCTTCCTTTGCAAACACAGCTTTGTGTACTAACGCAGCTTTTGCACGCGACGTTTGAACCAAAAACAACAAAACAAGGAAGTGTGGACGCTGCTAGCCTGCTAGTTAGCATCTGGTGGCTGCTCACATTCATTGTGCTGCTTTATTGTGCAACTCAAACTGCTCACTCGTCCTGCAGCGACCACATTGATCACCCGTGAGTTCTATCAATCTAACAAACCACCGGAGATGATTCCCGACAAAGCCCCGAAGGAAGACGTCTTCCACGGGTCTGAGGAGCTGAAGAAGGAGGCTCACATCGGCAGCTTTGACAAGTATAAAGAGTTGTACATGAAGTCCATCGAGAGTCCGGACGGTAAGACACCGACGCCTGCTGTATACATATGTTATTTATTATATATATATAGGTCACCTGCCTCCTGCAACTCACCTGCAGCATCCACATTCATGTTCGTTAAACACGTGACATTAAACTGCATTAAACACTTTAAATTCAAATACTCCATCAGAATAAGTTGTTCCTGCGAAAACTCAGGTGATTTTATTTTCCTATAAAATCTAACAACAATCTGCTGGTCATTAACTTTTATGGAAATAACTTGTATAGAATGTATTTCACCCAGAGACTGAAAGCCCCTTTAAAACAATATAACTACGTACTTATATAAGTAACTCAACGTATGATAAGTTCACCACTTCACCCTGTGGATAATATTTGATAAAATATAATTCATCTCATATTTAATTCAAATTTCAAATGATTTCCTAGTTTGAGCTTCTCAATCGTGAAGATTCGCTTCTTTTCCTCGACTAACATCAAACTGATCTTTTAACAAATCGTGACTTGGGACAAAAGTGAATAATGACAGGAAGTGTACGCTGTTCTGTTTACTAACTATTTGGATGTAAGAATGTTATTAGCTCGTTATCTGCTCTGAAGGAGTCGTACCTCCGGCCGATGGGACCGGCCTCGCCTCGATTCTTTATCTGAGCTGCTTCTGTAAATCAAACAGGCTCGTCAAGTCTCCCTGTGAGGGTCAAAGTGCCGCAGGGTTTAACGAAGGAGCCGCTCAGTCACATTTCGTCCCGAGTGTGACGCCGCAGGGCGTCGAAATGATTCATCGCATCTGTACGAGCTGTGTGTTGTTGCCATGGAAGTTAAGGGTGAAGAGCAAACTGAAGTCTGGTGACGTCACAACGGTTTGTTAGTTTCAACTTTAAATCTGCGTAAACAAAATATATTTGAGTTCAGTTCAGAGAGTTACTGAAATATAAACATGTCGATATTTAAACTGCATGTTGTTAAATGTGAAGGAAACATGTGACCTGATGACGAACGTCTCGCCGGCGGCGTCTCGTTTCACTGACGACAACCTGTGACGTCTAATTTAGACGTCTCTGATCCTTCGTCTTGTCCCGCAGAGTTCTGGGGCGACATCGCCAAAGACTTCTACTGGAAGTCCAAACACACGGGACAGTTCCTGGACTACAACTTTGACGTGACCAAAGGAGAAATCTTCATCAAGTGCATGGACGGAGCTTCTACCAACATCTGCTACAACCTGCTGGACCGCAACGTCCACGAGAGGAAGCTGGGAGATAAAGTGGCCTTCCACTGGTGAGTGTGGGGGTGGGTGTGTAAGGCTCGGTTCAGATACGACCCAGTTGGGATACGACCCGGTTCAGATACAAACTGGTTCTATTCAGACCCGGTTCGTTTCCGACCAAGTTCAGGGTTCAGTTCAGATACGACCCGGGTCGATTAGACCAGGTTCTGATTAGACTTTGGTCATGGCGTCAGGGTCCAGGGCTCAGACCTGGTCCAGGGCTCAGACCTGGTCCAGGGCTCA
>CAAKHC010014318.1:20605-33763 GCA_901007825.1 Macroramphosus scolopax | reverse complement strand
CGTCTGAGAGCTCTGGAGGTGCCGGGTTAGCTAATGCTAAGCTAAGCTACGCTAACTGGCTGCTGTTTGTGACTTCACATCTCGAAGTTGTACAGAGCAAATACAGGTGTTCCCCAAAATGTTGACGTGTTGTTCCAAATGCACACGAGATTGAACTTGAACTGATTTGATAGTTTAACTCACTAAATGGATTATTCTGTCACATGCGGATGTCCAGCGGCGCGTCGTGAACTTCACTGAGCGCCGCTGCTGAGCCGAGAAGTCTTGAGGTATCTGATCAGATTATTATTGATGAGTTTGGACTCACTTATCGTTTTTACAGCTTTATTTTCTTTATTTATTCATTTTAGAAGGGAGAACTCAGTAAACTTCAGCACAGACGTCGGATTATATATCAGACCGAGTCAAAGTATATTTTCATGCAGTAACCAGTAGATGGTGACAGAAGTGTTATCAGGCACAAACTGAGCGCTTTCCCCCCATGGGGGGTAACGTAGGGGGGCGGTGTGTGCAGAGCTGAGTCGTCCCGACGCTGCAGGAATGTGCTGACTGTGCACACTGACTCAACACGGAAACAAATGAGTCAGGGGAGCCAAGTCGACAAGAAGATAGAAAAGCAGCTCAATCTATCTCTCCAAGGAGATACGCAGCTGAAAACCCCCAGTATGGTATTTGAACCCCCCTGCCTCCACCTCCAGCTCACTTCACATGGCCCTGCGGACTCTCCGGGATGATGTACTGTTGCGTATTGGTCCTCTGAGAGACAAACGTCCTTGGTTTCTGCTGGAGGGGCTTTACTGGGCTTCATAAACAAGCCAGGACTTGTCAGAGATACTGTTGGCTCTGCCTTCTATATTTGCATCTGACAGGCTATTAAAAAAAAAAAAAGGAAATGTTTGGGGATTTCTTTACATGTCTATCGTTTATCATCCCCGGGTCTCTTTACTGCTCATTTCCCATGTCAAATTATATTATACTTAACTTAACAGGCTCTGCTTTCCGTAGAGAAACACAATATAAGCCGAAATTAATCAGAGGGACTTTTGAAAGCTCAAAGTGATATAACTTACAGATGGCCGAGTTAATAAAGACCAGCCAGCGTATAAGATTATGTAAACAAAGAGGGCTTTGATATAGTACGACTGATGAAATGAATGTGCAGCTCTGCAGCGATGACTGCGAGCCACAAGAATTCAACACTTCTCTGGAGTCCCCTCGGTGGCCCCCTGAACCATCAGATCTGATCTTATAAACAACGGGCTGTTCCACGGCTTACATTCTTGCAATGCTGCAACAACATAGCTGAGATGTCTGAGCATAAACCTGCTGGGTCGATCCGCCGTTTTGTGGCCAGTGTGTCCAAACCTTTCAGTTGCACGAGCTCATCCGAGAGCCCACGACTGAGGGAGCGGCTGTCAGCACGACCTCTGGATACGCGTGCTTTGATCATATTTTACCATCTTACTTTGATATCATTATATGACATGCAACCCTGCCTTAACTTTAATAGCGGGGCTGCATCAGCGGAGAGGATGAGGAGGTTTACCAAAGGTGCCAGCATGAGCGTGTAGAATTTAATTTTGGTTTTGTCAGATCAAAAGCTGCAGCAGTTCTTCTGGGATATAGTTTCCCTGGATCACATGGGATCATGCTGAGTATGCATGTCATACGGACTTGGATGTAACGTGATCGAAGAGGTTACCGATGCATGTAGAGATACAGTAAATACAAAAATGTGTGGACATTAAAGGGGGCTCCTTTTGATCCAACGTCACCCGCAGCTTCTGCAAAGTAAACTTTATTACTTTTCTTTCAAATGAGACAAGCGTTTGAGAGCCGTCCCGGGCAGCGCGCCGCTCCAGCGAGCCGCTCCAGCGAGCCGCTCCAGCTCTTCATTCCCCCTCGATCGCAAAACACACAAACACTGCACATCATAAATAAACGCTGAAGGACAAGCCTCTGAATCCCTAAAGTGTCAAATAATTAAAAGTAGTCAAAAAAAAAGCTTGTCCCAGCCAGAGTCAACACTCTGCCCGGCTATGAGGTCAGAGCTCGATCCTCGTGAAGCGAAGATCATTTACTTTCACGTGTTTAAGGTCTCGCTAAAGTCATTTGAAGGAATAACAAGTGCTCGTCTGGTATTGGCTTTGGCGGGAAGTCACGTTCTGCGGGCACCAGTGGGATTCTCTGACATCCTCCGTCTCTACAAAGAGACATCAATGGACAGATTGTGCATAGATTCATGGAAGTCTAACTGCGCACTTCGGAGGTAACAGAGGTCGAGAGAGGCGGCGTCAAGGCGAATACAGTTTGAGGTCCTGAGAACTCTGGGAGACAGCGGCCTTGTTCACACCCGGTAATAACAACAGTCCACAGATGGACACCTCTACATATGTCAGTTCACACCTGACATGCAGTATATTTGGTTTCTCAGCTGACCACATGAAGCTCCGTGTTAGGGTTTTTTGAAATGTTCAATGTAATATTTGACACCGTTGGTGCGTGAGGGAGTTAATACCTCCGCTTGCACAGGCGACATCAGTTGAGCAGGTGGTAATTCAATGTGGCCCGGGTGACATTTGAGTCCACCTCCGACTGCGATCTGATCTCAATGCTCAGCCAGTTAATGTCAGGTCTGAACCAGCCAGAGATTCTTACCTGCACAAATTAAACAACTTGGTGTAACTTAAAGAACTTTAAAAAAAGGTTACTTTCATCCCTAACTAATCCATTTGACCTTGATGTTTTGGATGTGACACCCCCATGAATTAATGCATTTTAGTGTCTTATATCAATGTTTAAAAGAAATGAATGAAGAAATGGAGAGCAGAATTTCCCAGTGTTTCTGTCAGCACTTCACAGCATCAACATGCATGAAGCAGTTTCATTACAACCACTGCAGCATCTTTTCAAGGACTTGATAAAAAAAAAAACACCACTCATCATGAACCTTTCTGGGTATTTATTACCACAATATGTGCCTAAAACCTTTTTCCCCAAACTTCCATATCCAAGTTCAATAAGGAAAATCTCTCAGACCTAAATCACAGTCGAAATAACTCGATGAAATACTGGCTGTTTTTACATGTGATGGATTATAACATTTACTAAACCGCAAGAATGTCAGTCAGTCGCTCGTCAAGTCTTTGTTGTTGCTGCCAATAAATGAAGTTTACGGGCTAAACCTTTAATGACTAATGATTGGAGGCCTCGCAGAATCGGTTGCCCTGGAGGCTTTCAGCTGCATCTACTTCTACGTTTCTACTGCCCTCGACCGAAGTTGACTCAGTTTAAAGTACATAAAGGTTCTGCGGCCTCCGACTAAGTGCGACCACAAACCCAGAACTTTCTCTGGTGATAATGTCACTGGCTTATTTAAGAATGCTTGAGCTCGTTCCACCGTGATCTCTGTTCACTGGGCATGAGATTCCAAGGCAAGAGAGGCGAAGACAAGCAACATTGAGAATCACATGGAAATTGGTTGACACACGAGTTTTTACAAACCCACTGGGAGGGACGGCTTCGGGGTTGCGCTTAAAAAATGCCACATTTGACGAATGAAGGAAATTAAAAAGAGATTTCGGGGAGCGCATCCCATACAGCGATGTGACTTTCACACAGAAGAGCAGAAATCTGCGGTCAGCTTTCACCACTTCGTACAAAGAGCCTTGAACGAAAAAAAAAGAAGAACAAATGCCACTCGGCTCAGTTGGATCGGACTGGCAGCAGCAGATCACTCAGAACCTCGCCAGACCTCACCAAGTGGGAAAATAGAGTTCGGTTCATTTCTTTTGGAAGCAGCGAGGTAAACTGACCCTGCATGTTTGCCTCCAGATACAAAGTAATAAGTAGTGAAGGTTTTATATGAAACCCATGACAATGAGACCTAAAAATATATTGTTTGTCATGCTTTATTATACGGAACATTTCGAATTTAGCAGCAGGAAGACCAAGAGGAATGTGGTACATTCAAACGAGCATTTAATCTGACAGGGTAAGAAACAAGATTCAACTTGAGTGCCGCAGAACAAAGAAGACGATCGAACGAACACAAAGGAACTCAAATACAACTAATAGCACCATCGGACATGGGAGGGAGAACACGAGGGCATCAGACGGGGTCGAACTAAACCAGGATCCAAAACACAACTGAAGACTGAGAGACCCAAACGGGACTGTGATAACGAGCGTGGCACTCACCGCTCTCTCATGCTCCCCGGGCTCGTTAACGAAGACATCGGTCCGTTGGCGTGGAAGTTTCCCTCCAGGCTTCGATGTACTGATGGAGACAGGAACTCCGAACTCCCCCTGTTGTGGACGGTGCTGCTGTTGGAGTACACACCTGGAAGAGACACTGGAGGATCACACCTCTGGAAATGGTCAGAAGAACTTCAGAAGAAGCTCTGGGAAGTTTCTACGTCGGTCCAACAGTTCGATTTACAAAAGTAACAAAGGATGTCAGCTTAGGAAATTAAAACATCTTGTCATCATGAAATACTTGGCTTTCGGTTTGTTTAGCACAGCTGAGAAGAATCCCAGAGGCTTCAGACTAACGGAGGACTTCGCGCTGGCTATGTTCCCTTCGTTTTATACAGTCTATGTGTGAGAAACCTTTGTAGCAGTTTAAATCAAAGCCAAACGAAGCTGCAGTTCTCTGCACAGGAGAAAACTTTTCAAGCCTACGGGAGGTGGAGGAGTGTTGGGGTGTGTTCATTTAAAGCTGGGACACACTGCACACCTGCATGCCATCTGGAGGCCTTTCAACAGCTGAATTTGACTGAACTCAGGGACAGCTGATGAGCATGTGTCACAATATATCAGGGGTACACAAACAATTATATATATACAGTAAGTATAACAGCCAGAAGGTTTATTCCAGACTTGGACATTTGCTTGTTTCACTCTGAATGAACATAGCTTGTAGTGTGCTGTTTGAGGCTATTCCCTCAAAGCCTTCTGGGTAAAACTGTAAATAGTCTGAAGTAATAGAGGTGGACAGCTCTCCTGGACACTCTCTCCTCTCTTTTGCCAAATGAGCCTCAGTCTACCTGACAGTTTCTTGATCCCCTTTCAGCCATTGAGAGAGAAAGAAAAAGAGCTTGGCTGGAGGACAATTCTGGAGAAGCTGAAGGATGGGCGGGGAGAAGGCCAACTTGCCCAGAGTCAGTAATTGGACAAGGTAAACACCAGTATGATGAGCTATCATCGAAGGAATGGGAGAGGAGGGAGAGGAAAAAGGAGCAAATGAGGCCATGTATGAAAATGAATATGGCGGTTTAACAGCCCAGGTGTTTGGGCAATTACCTCCTTTTATTGTATTTATTAATTTCCAGAGAGCCATCGGAGGCGGCATCCGCTACCATTTCATCTGTACACACCTGTGAAGTGATCTAAGACAGGCAAAGGTGAGCTGCTTCCTTGGTGGGAGGCGGCAGAGCTGTGAAGATGCTGCCTGGCCAGGCAATCGCTCAACATGTCCGACTCCAGTCCTGAGTGCACTTGAATCTGTCAAAGATACAACACAGATGTTTCGGAGTTAGCACGTTGTTGAGGTTCCTGCATGCACACAGAGACGGGAGCTTGCAGCTTACTGGTATTTTTTTGCTGCAGCTAAACTTTGAAAGGATTGAAGTACAGAAAGTTCCTGCAGGAGTTTTTTCTTCTACTAAAGAAATGAGCAGACGCCTGGTTCTCATTCAGCTTCTCGAAGGTATAGAAATCTCATCAGGCTGTATGTTTCCAAAACGCTGTAACGAAGTTAATGCAAGTAAATTCACTTTATGATCCGCCGTTAACGGGACATCTCCCGGGATTTTCCAAAACAATTTATCAGCAGCTCCGGGACTCAGAAGGAGAAACTCACAAAGGACTTTCGGGAACCACAAACGAGGTATGAATAATCAGCGAAAAATGTTCACCATAACCAGAGTTTATGAGGATACAGACTTCAATAGCTGTGACACATCGGCTCCAAGAAATAATCTAACCGTCAGGAGTTTATTAAGTACGTGTTTAATATTTCAAAGCCCTGTCGAGCCCCACGGGGGTTCACTGCAGCGCAGGGCGTGTTAGCAATGTTACAACTTACAGGCACACGTGGTTCTGGTTAAACCAAACACGGCACGGGAATACACACAGTGTCCGTCCTGATCCATAGACAACGAGGTACAGACTGCACTCAGGGAGTGTCTGCAGTCCTTTGATTTGTTGCATCTCCTCCTGCTGAATCATTAACACGCCTGATCCCTCACTTTCTCTGCAACACCAGGAGCAGCACACCTCTGAGGAGCCAGAAGTCCTGATTCCAGTGTGGCTGTGATGCTGTCTCCACTTCTACCATCTAAGCTGAGAAATACTGTAACAGAACTGCCTTACTTTTGATATATTTACTTTATACGAACCACAGAACTTGTGCTGACTTTCTGCAGAGCGGCGGAAACTGAAAGTAAGAAGAATAAAACCCTGTTGAAGCGATAGAGAGACGCTGGCTCATGACAGAGGAACAGACAAGTTGTGTTATGGCAAATCAAAATGGCAAAATGAATCCAGAAGAAAACGCCGCCGTCGGTGGACGTGAAGGAGATGAGGAATCGAACCGAACCCGTTCCCATTCTGTGGTGTGGATCGTTCTTGGATCCAGCCGATGAGAAAGTCACGAACATCGCAAGCAGTTTTCTCACAAAGTAACACCACAAATTTATATAATCACTTTACACGTGACCACAAACCAATATCGAGCTTTAACCGCCAGGAAAACGTCAGGAGAATCGACGGGAACCTCACACAAGGCATCACGGCCAGATAAAAAACTGGAGCGTTCCCTTTTTCTGTTGTCCAAAGTTGATGTGGTACATCAGGCGCCATACTATTTCTCTTCCCTCTGCATCAAGTCAACGGCAATGAAAGTCGTGAGAGAGAATCGTGATCTCAAAATCAAAGCAATAAAATCGTCGATATGATGAGTCCTAATCCCGGAACAGGAAGCTTGAATTAAAGACATGATTGCTGCTTGTACCTTGACCTGTCTCTCCTGAACGACTTTGGCGGAGTGGGATTTGACGTGCTTCCGGAGCGAGCTGGGGTCGGTGTAACGCTTGCTGCATCCCGGGATCTGACAGGCGTACGGCTTCTGTGAATGAACCACAAGACAGGAGTTGACACACGACTGCTCGTACATCGTTTTAGCTGCTACAAAACAGGCTTGACGAGAAAAAAGGAAATACGAAACAGAGACAGAAAGACAGAACACACAGCGGGTGTTTTTTGGTATCTAATAGCTTGTTTCTTAATGTACTGGGAACAAATTAGAGAAAGATATTAAGACAATGTGTCCCAACCCAAAGTCGAACTCTGTTCATAAATCAGCTGTGACTCACATCCAGATGGTTCGCAGGTGTAACCGCGCTCACTTGATGTGAATGTGGTTAATCAGCGTGACCGTAACAACGTTAGGAAGGACACGAGGGGGGTTCAATAAAGTGCTCCTCAACTGTGAGGGGATGCATTTACCTTCCATCTGCAGGCTTCAGAAGAAGAAGAAGAAGAGAGAGGAGATAAGAGGAAGAGCTTCAATGCACAGGTGCAGTTTCACCCTTTCAGGCGCAAGTCAAACAGTAAATCGTTTCAAATTTTACACTGACATTTGTTGAGGTGAAGAGTTAAAAATGTCTGTCGGTAAACGCTTTGATGTCACACATCGTAGTGGACGACAAGCAATGTTCTTTAAAATTTGGATATTGTGCAAATTCCTGTTCAAAACCATTTAGCTCTCATTGTGTTCAAGGTCGATAACAGAGATTAACATCTCAAACGTTGATCGATGGCATGAGAGCTCCTCAATGATCTGGATCGCCCCCTGGTGGCTGGTTGTAGTATAGGTCATATGCTCCGCCCCCTCCACGGTAGCGGGCATTGTGTTGGTTTGAGTTTTGGCTGATTTAATACATAAAGATGTTCTGTACACGTGTGATAATGTTTAAGGTTTTTACATCATTAAGTGTTTTATACTAAACATAATTTAAAATGATGACACACACACGCACACACACACACTAGAAGTAGAAACTTAGTTCAAAATTCCCCAAAAATCAAGACTTTTTCTCAAACAAAAATCTCCCTTTACACATTATCAATTGTTACACTAGTAAGACAATATGAGATATTTAGTCAGCCTTGAAAAATGTGTAGTTACGCCACATTCAGAGATTATTTACTTTCAGACAATCCTCTTCTGGGCCTGCGAAGGCGCCAGATGTGTCTGATTCTTGATTTGTGAGGCAGCACGCGAAGCCGCAATTAGCCAGCGTGAAGCCGCAGAGAGGAGGAAATAACTCTCTCCTCCTGTTGTAACAACACTGGAGCGCAACAGCTCCGGCTCATCAGTGTAATAAGAGATCTGATCTGCTGGATTACGGCTAAATCCTCACCGCTTGTCAGCAGGAGCAAAAATAACTGTGGCTTGTAGAATAAATCCACAGCAGGTATGCAGTTTCACAATCCTTAAAAAAACATTCAGTCTGTGTATCAGGAGACTCGACAGGCCGAGAGGCCGAGCGGCAGTTGATGTGTGTTAACTGCGTCGGAGTCTGCAGTTCCTGGCACATGTTGTATATCATGAGGAGATGTTTTACGGGCGAGATGTCGTCGTCAGACATGAAATCCATGCTGACTTCATCTGCCTGTTTGAGAGGCGGCTTTCTGACGATTACACATGTTGGATTAACGTTCGTCACCAGGGATGCGCAGTGATACATGTATTTAAAGGTATAGTACGTAACGATCCCACATTTAAATAACTCAAAACAAATCCTGTATGTTTCAAACAAGGTCAAAACCCAGTAATCTGACTTTAATACAAGTTAACGGTTTGTTTAACTTATAGTTTATTAATATATAGACTTATAATTTGTGTATTTTGGCAAAAATGCGCCCTTATCAGCTTCATTTAGACGTAAAAAGACCTTCACGAGAATCCTCCAATGTTAACGCAGTGCAAGGATGAAACTCATCGCAGAGCTTGTTGCGGTAACTCACTGGGTCCGGTAGCGGAGGTTTATTCAGACACAGTGTAAAAGCTGCTTCTTATATGTAAGGACTGGTGACGGCTGGTTGGTCGACTGTTGCTGAGCACTGACCGTGTCCAAGTGTGTGCGCTGGTGTTTCGCCCGGTCGCTGGAGTTGCTGAAGGCCTTGAGGCAGCCGGGGTGCTGGCAGATGTACGGCTTCTCTCCCGTGTGGCTCCTCAGGTGGATCTTCAGGTTCTCCAGGCGTGAGAAGGCTTTGGAGCAGCCCTCAAACTGACAGGAGAAAATAAAAACATACAGCAGATGAGAAATATTTAACCTTGTGGGGTGCAGCAGTCTGTATTGTTAACGACCTGCCGGAGGGGAGGAAACTTCTCCAAACGTCTTTCCAGGTAAATCTCACGCTGCCCTCACTTAAAAAAAACAAAACATCATGGTGATTTATTAATCCGAGGCTTGACTTCACCTCAACACAGAGTTAAAACCCTTCGACCAAAGTCCAGGTCAAGATCGAAATATTCAAGTCCTAAAGCAACAGGTTTCAACACACAGAGGTTTTAGATTTAAACTGAACACAGAAAATACTTATTACTTACAAACAAGATCAGTGAATTGTTGGATTTGGTCTTTTTTGGGTGTTGACGGTAAGAGAAGTACAAACACATGTAGGTGACTCCAGCACCGTGAAGACTGCCATGCTGGATTCAAAAACCCAACTGAGAAGTCTTGTTTACAGCCTGACTGACACTTGTCCAAGCTGAGACTTGATGTTCTGAGCTGGGAAATGAGGCTGAATTCATTAACAACACCCGACTACCTCCACGTGAGATGCATTCACTCTCCACCGCTGCGCCAGCGGTGACCTCATCCACATGTTTTGGCTGCAGAGCTTTATGAGGACGAAACGACACCTTCCTCATCAGTTCTTGATGTCGTTCAAGTGTGACTAATAACATTTCATTTTATGAATCTGCTTACGGTAATAAGTTTTGAAAAGTTGTCAACGGTTCTGGTCATGTTGATGAAACGTGAGTGAAAGTAACTGAAGGAATCATCGTGAGCTCAAAGGCATCGTGATGCTTCATGCAGAAACTTTTTCCTCCCATGTAATGTGGTCCAATTCTTGTCATTTTGTCTTTCACGAGCACACAATGTACTCTCCGAACAAAGACAGACACACTATGTTTTGAAATGTGCCCAGAAAGTTTTTCCTGCAAGAATTGAAGGAGGGTTGAACCCCACAGAGGCCTGGGACGTCCCATCTTCAAGTAAGGAACCAGAAATAATGTAACTTACTAAATGATATAATGTCATGTAACAAGTGACATGGGAATTTAAAGGTAAACACATAGAAATCAGGTAAACTAAATGAGCCTTGAAACTATGTTCAATCTATTTATTCATTTGTTCTAAAAGCGTTTTTCGCTCTGCAGTAACAGCCCCCTGCCAGTAGGGGTGCTGCAGCCCCCCAAGCACCACCGCTTCTAGAGACTAGGCAGCGTCCGCTATCAGTTTGTGATTGAGTGAATGGATGAACAAGAGCTTACATTGTAAGGCGCTGTATAAATGCTCCATCTACCATTGCATCTTTAAGTCCCTGTATATTATGTGTTGTGTTTTAGGTCGGGCTACATCGGTGTGGGCGCTTAGCTGAGGGTGAACAAACCACAAACATTCTTTGAAGTGGAATAAGGTCTGATTCATGACGGTGATTCATGGTGAGTGCTGTGTACACTTGGTCGGCCTGCAGACGGGCTCACCATGCATTTATTGGGTTTTTCTCCAGAATGAACCCTCATGTGGATCAGCAGCTTGTAGCGAGCGTTGAACGGCTTGTGGCGCCGCACACAGCCGGCCCAGAAACAAGCAAACTCCTCCCCTTTGCGCTGGTCGATATGCGCCTTCTCGATGTGTCTCACCAGCTCCTCCTGGCTGTCGTAAGAGGCACTGCAGTCGATCCAGTGACACGGCTGGTCCTGTTTATCACCCGTTGCGTCCTGTCCTGTGGGTCCATTGATTCTCTGGGAATGAAGAGGGGCACTGTCCAGACCGTCATAGCTTTGACGTGGCTGGCCCACATGGAACAGCTCCTCCTGCTGGTTGTTAAATTGAAACGCCTCCCTCTTACAAGGCAAGAAATCGTCTGCTGGCTCTTCTTTTATCGAAGGATACTCCTGCTGCAGTTTTTGTTGAGGCTGAGAACTTCTGCTGTCGGACCTAAATGCGTCAGAAAGAGTCGAGGGGGAGGTAAAAAACAACGATGAAGAGGAGGAAGATGACAGAGAGGATGGCGGGGATGTGGCACAGCTAGTGAGCATGTAGGATATAGAAAGGGATGGCTGGGGATAACAACTGAACCTCTGGTTTTTAGGGTCGGTGTGTGCTGCGGGGGCCACTGTTCTATCAATGTGGGATCCGTTATTCTTACAGCTGCGCAGGGAGGTGAGGTCACGCCCCAGAGAAGACAGTGATAAGGAAGTCCTTGGAAGATAGCACATTCCCAAACCCCCTGAAAGGATGGATGACTGGCAGTAGCCACCGGAGGACAGCAACGCCTGATGATCCTCCGCATCCTCAAACACACTTCCAAATCCAGGAAGAGTCAGCTGCACATCAGGAGGGCAGAGATCTGGGGGCCACATCCTGGCGTCCGAGCAAAGATCGTTGATGATTTTTGTCCTGCGGCAACGTTAAGCATCCGTTCTAGGTAAGTCAATCCACAGCATCTTTTCAGTTCTCCAGTTAGGTCGCAGCTGCTGGAATCTTCTCATTTCAACCAAAAACATGTGGCGTCTTCTGTCATTCGTTCCAAACAGGCGGCGTGGTCAGCCCATCCTTCGTGCACTGCAGCAGACAGAAACCAAAGCCCAGTGAGTCATTTTAGACGACAACCAGTGCAGATATAAAACACTTTCTCAAACATATCACATGGCAGCTGTGTGAGCCAGCTGTGGAAGAAGAACACACGTTATTTACTGGAGCTTAAGTATGATGATGAAACTTGAGATGATGATGAAAACAAGAAAATAAGAAGTACGTCAACTGAAGGGAAAACAAATTTGATTAATACATTAGTATATCAAATTGTTAATACTGTTGCTTCAATGTGTATCTGGTCGACTTAATGTACAGTCAGTGAGGTTAGTCTGGTGGTCCAATCTGTGGTTTGCGTCCCCTCAAAGGGTCACATTTAAGGCTTCAAAAGATGCTCAATATGTGTATACAGGTGTGTATAAAGTGTAACAAAATGATCCGGGTTGCATTTAATGAAGCATTCAAAATCTTTCTAAAACGCCGATGACGGACGAGTCTGACTCAGCATTTATCGTAGCTCTGTCAATCAGCTGGTATTAATAGCTGATGTGCCGTCGAAGGCCTGAAGCATAAAACTTGGCCTCTGGAGAACCTGTGTCACATTCTGAATGTTATTACAGCTCTGCATTCAATCATGAGCAATACTTGGACCGACGTGACCAGCAGAGAAGGTCTTGGATGAAGTCAAACCCAAACAAACGTTGTGTCCGACCCCGTCGTCAGCAGGCTTCAACCAAGCTGTTGTGAGTGTGATGCTTCTGCGAGTGTATATTTGGTTTCCTTCTATAGCTGCATGGCAGTCGGGGCTGATTCATTAGAGCAGGAGTTAAGGCCACCCCTGCAACAAACAGCCAGGCGTTGTGTGGCAGCCTGGACCAGATGCTTGATCAGACAGGAAGAGTGATGGAGAACATCTCTCAGGGGGGCGGCGGGGCTGGAAACAAACGTCTCCCTACCTCTGTCTCTTATACAGTAGCTCCACTGTGCTATCGTCTTAAACTTGATTTCCAACATTCTCTCATTTATTGATTTTAATTTACGACAGGATCTCCGCCGCATGGAATAAGTCTTCTGAACAATTGAATGGTATTCCTGGTGCACGGTCTGTTTTACGGGCTATAAACTGAGGCAGTTCAGATGATGAGTAAGTGCACTTCTGAAGTTATATTAGCTGACGAAGGAGTCACTAAATGTAGGTTCATGCCCATAGTTTCCTGGTAAAGTCTGGTTTACGGTTTTATGATTCTTCCCGTAACGGCTGGAGCACCCCCCCCCCCCCCCCCCCCCCCCCCCCCCCCCGCGGGGGGGGGGGGGGGGGACA
>CAAKHC010014318.1:0-20585 GCA_901007825.1 Macroramphosus scolopax | reverse complement strand
GGCGGGGGGGGCCCCCCCCCCCCCCCCCCCCCCTACCAGAGATGTGTAGGGGAGCAGCAACACGAACTGTGGTTGGGTCTTAATTATATGGAGACAGGGGCGTCACTAGGCTTTCAGGACAGGGGGGCTTAGCCCCCAAGAGACGCACAGGATGATCAGCGCGTGAGCGCAACATTTTTGCCCTGCAAGATCTTTTACGTTCACATCTTTATGGCACTGTACTAGAATTAAACAACAACCAGTGAAGAAGCCCAGATGAAAACGTGGACTGGATCTTCATCCATGTGGGCTTTCTCTATGTGAACAAGTGGAATGGATTTGATAATGAAGCACTGACGTAGCAGCAACACACCCTGAGCTTAAGGACTTCCCTGCTCTGAAGTCTGCTGGCTGGAGTGGCCAGGTGGACCCCGCATCTCTGCAGCCAGAAATACCACCAGGCACCCGGCTGGTCCAGATCCAGCTCACTGAGCACGACTTCCAGCAGCTCTTGGGCAACAAAGATGAGCAGAGCGATCTTTACAAAGAAAAAGGGGCTTTGCATTCACAAGGCCAGCTGCTGAAATCACAGCTGACTAATCAAAACAAAAGTCAGACCAAATGATGGCCAAGGCCTCTTTGAAGATTTATCAGCTGAAAGAACACAAAGAGGAAGCTCAACAGATCCAGAGGGACCTGCAGAGCCATCTTGAGCATGGAAGGCAGAAGCGCCTACAAGTGGAGTCAGACCTGGCCCAGCAAACAATGGAAAGCTGCCTACTGAAGGCTGCCCTGGCCCAGGCCCAACTAGACCTGGAGCTGACTCTTCAAAAAGCAAATTCCGACAAAAATAATGGCCGAGGCCCTGTTGTAGGTTTGCCACCAGAAGGGATGGGTTCTCTCAGACTGTTCAAACAACTTCCCAAATATCCTGAATGAGCAGGAAGTCGCCAACATTTCCCTGCAGGAGCAACTGGATGAAACGGAGCGACAGATGAATGAAGTCCAGAAAAAGACAAGGAAGCCATCTTCGTGGAAAAGAGTCCTCAAAATATTCAAATAGGCTGGACCCACCATTCCCCTTCAACTCTGTCCCCAGCTGGAGTTCATTGATGA
The DNA here is from genome assembly GCA_901007825.1 of Macroramphosus scolopax. NCBI lineage: Eukaryota > Metazoa > Chordata > Actinopteri > Syngnathiformes > Centriscidae > Macroramphosus > Macroramphosus scolopax. The sequence continues at coordinate 19,490 of CAAKHC010014318.1, read as the reverse complement.
CACTCGACATGTGTCACCCGCAGCTCCAGGACCATTAGTATCAATAACATCTCATCCATCCCCGTTCCTACACATGAAGCTGAGCAGCTGGCAAACCACAGTCTCATAAACACACTGCGCTTCAAGCAGCTCTAAACACCCACATCACTGTGGATGTCCACAAACCGAACAGATGACAGTTCATGGCAACATTAGACTCTTGGGCTGAGACGTGTCAACATTTTCACGTCTTAACTTTAACTCGAAGCAGAAACTATGAATCCTACAATTCCTAATCCTTCTCAGCTCCAACCTATTCTGGATTCCCATGCCTAATTTTGAAGCCTCGATTTTGCCGTTTTGGACGTCACCATCCTGGCTTTTTGCAACTTGCGGTGACCATACAAGGACGAGACTGATACTGAAAGTATGTTTCTCACAATTATTTAATTACAAAATTTAAGGGATCCTTATCATGCCCAACAAATGATGAATGCACGTATGTTGAGCCACCTGTACTGCAATGTTCTTCGCTCTTTGTGATTCCTCACCCGTCCTACAACCTCAATAACTGGTGCAAAGTTACAGTGGAAGTGGCTCTCATCTCCTTCTAATAAAAGTAAAGTTATATTTTCTCACTGTTCATAGAATAATACATTTCTGCCTTTCAGATCTTCCTTATTGCTCAGAAGAATAATCCTGCAAGATAAACAGCTGGACTGGAGGCCAATGTTTGTCCCACTGAAGACATCTTGTTCTTTGTATGAAGGGATGAATATGCATGAAAATCTGAGCAGAATGTTGTTTTTGATCTTTGTCCACTATAAATATCTTACGGCAACACAACCTGTCAGACGGCTTCACATGTGAAAGTTAAACCAGACGATCCCGAGGCGGAGCCCCTGAAGCATTTATTTATACTGAGGGGAGAGGCCCGACCTGAAGCTGCTGACCTGACACTGAACGCCGCAGAGCTGCACAAAGACACCTGTGATCAGACGTGAATCTGTCCATATTTTAAGAACTGATCGGGGAACTCAATTATTGATGTACATCAGACTTAAGTACATTAAAAGCAGGTTTCATTTGTGAACCTGGAACACATTCAGCTCCGGACCGCGTCGTACAATCAAAGCACAGCAGAACAGTTAGAACAACTAGAAATCAATGGACGCAACTGATGTTCCGTTTCCTGCTGATTCTTCTGAGTTCAACGTTCGAAAGCTGCTGCAAAACGATGACTTCAAGTTGCGAGTCTGCACCGCGAATGGAAACAGAAACGACTGAAAGAGTCGACTAGGTGTCCGCTTCTGTAAACGCCACCTGGCGACTTCCCAGAGTTTCTGGGGCTCTCGCCAGGTGGCGGTTGTTCCCGTTAGGAAGTGGATCTAGTTCTTCTATGTTTAGACTATTCCGGACAGACTCTGGACCTCTTTCAGGACAGACTTAAAGGTCTTATTGATAACATTTCTATGAGACTCATCATTTTGGGGGCTTTTATTTTTTCCTTGTGCCTCCCGCAGACCAAAAAGCGTTAATTGGACGTTTGCTTCCAACAGTATGAGGATGAAATAATCTCTGCGTCATCAATAAAAAAAGACTCTTCATTGTAGCATTTCAGTGATTTAATCAAACATTATTGGCTCAGTATCAGATCAGATACGACCGCCATAGTCAATACCACCTATTTTTAATTAAAAAGTCAGTAGGTGTACATATTGAATGATGTGTTAAGCTATATTTTTGTTAAATCTAATTACTCCAATAATCTCAACTTGCTCAAGACGTCTGGAGAGACAAACAATAACCGGGGAGGGTGACGCAGTTGGAAGCTGCCACCTAGTTTCTGATCTTAAAGGCTCAATGAGTCCGTCTGATTCAGGAGTCCACTGACGGTCGGCAGGAAAAGGGCACGTTTGGCAGAGTAGAAATCAACTTGGAGGACGCAGGACGCAGCAGCTTTGAACGAAACGGGACATGTGAAGGCTGTTGAAGCTGAAGTGACCAAATTCATCGGTCATACCGATGCTAGTAAGTCACGTCTGCTCCCAGAAGTCTGTCCAGGTGACAAAAGCATTGAGGACAGTGGAAACACAGCTCGAAGATGAAGTGTGGAAAGTAATACTCGACCCATAAGACCCCAACAGAGGAGGTGATGAGTCTTCCATGCCTGGTGATAATACTGATAGTCCAGCTGGGAGGGAGGATGCAGAGGCTGAAGGCTGAAGGCTGAGCAGTGCCAAATCCACCCGGAGCACTTCCTGAGAGTACAGTCAATATAAAACGTATCCAAATCAAACCTCTATATTAGACAGGTGTGCTAGGTATCAGTCCTCGGCATATAAACTTCTACAGATTCGTTCTGGAGCTCTCTTGGAACAATATTCACCCTGGACAGGTCCTTCAAGAATGAAGGGAAAAGTAACACCTGCTCCGACGCTCTTAAAACCACGTTTATTACACCGTGTCTGGAGTCTTGGAGATGCTCCCGTGTTCTCTGAGGTTTGCAAGGAGCACAGATTCAAATTCACGAAGCTGCATCCTGTCCTCACGTTAGCAACCTCAGCCGCTTGTGAAAAAAAGAACAACAGACTCTCACATGGAAAGGTGCTAAAGGGGTTTGTGAATGTTGCCCAGAGCATGAGGTCACCGGAGCACCTCAGCCTGTCCGAGCTGCAGATTTGTATTCATCGCATAAACCCAGAGTCCATTCGTTTCCTGAAACACACTGGAAGCTCAACATTTAGGACAGAAAACACAACTTCAGTTCATTTGCAGCTTAAAGTAATGTGATGTTTCTGTTTTCTAACGGTAAACGGCTGTAAACACGAGCATGTTGTCCGCCCACGGCGGGTTCGTGCTCGGTTGGAACGTTCAAACTACGGATGAGCGTGAACACCAATAGCACTTTGAACATTTGAATTATTATTTTTTATATTGAGGCACATTTAGCTGAGAATTCTGTACTTTTACTTTAGTAAGACTATAAAAATCAAAACTTAAACATGTAAAAGTAACACCATGATTGTTCCCTCCGTCACCGGTATATTTAAACACAATCATGTGAGTTTAAGTTCAGGAAACGACTTACGAGTGCTGGAAATGGAAATATGCTTCAGTTATTTTCTCAGGCTGCTGTTGAAACACGCCGAAATGATTCGACTTTTACAAACAAGTTCTCTTTTATATTCCTTGCAAACTTGAGCCAAAACGTCGGTGCGGATCTCTCAGCCTCTCCTCCGTCACTTCTCACCTATCTCCACCCATCCATCCATCCTCTCCTCACAGCAGACCACAGCATGCAGGCGCAGGTGTGGATCTGTGAGAACAACTTGACTGAGCGCAGAAGGCAGGAAATTCCAGTAAAATGACAGTGGTTCGGTCCAAACCACAAGAGAGTGAGAGCAGAGCCCATGAAGCAGATCCAGCAGGGCCGGCAGCAGCGGCAGCACCTATGGACTCCAGCATGGCATGCCAGCGCCTTGAAATAGGAGCAGCTTCACAAGACGTCTGGTAAAACTCCGGTGTGGTGTGCTGGGCACTGACTGACTCCATCAGGTATTTCAAAACAGACGTTCTGTAGTATTTGGGTCTGAAGAACTGAAGTGGAAATAGATTACGGGCCCGATCTTAAAACGGCAAAAATGGCACCAACCGCAGCCAAAGTGTCATTGCTAGTTTCTGACTGCCACGGTCGTCATTTGCACGCCCAGCACCCACGTTGAGGTCAGAAAATAAGTTGTGTTCAGTTGTATTGTTGGCAGAAAGAAGTTGCGCCATTGACCAACAAAAAACTGGACTGAAGTCAGTGACGCAGGATTCCCAGATACGCCTGTCGAGTCCGGTGCAGGACGGGCGTGCACGCTGCTCCCTGCACGCAGCAGAGCACAGTAGATCAAAAACATCACAAACCTGAAGGATTATTATTTTGATTTGAATTCACCAGCTGCAGTCATGAGGTGTGAGATCGGCTGGTTCCGTGACCCATCGTGGCCCCGACGCACGGGTCTGAAAATGGACCTGGGTGTCTGTCAAGCACCATTAAATGATAGAGTCCATTGAAAACGGATCAGAGAGGGTCGATACGTCAAGATGAGAAGTTTAACCCTCAGTTAACATCGGTGCATTGACTCATAGATGTTCCTTCACACAGTCAGGTTGGACAGACGATTTGGAGACGGTGGAGGTCTGTGAGTGAGGCCGTAAACTTACACCGCCAGGCGGTAACAGAAGTCTGTAATATCCAGGCAGACGTGTAACCCCTTAGTGCCTTTAGTCCTTAATTCACGCTCAGATTATTCGTCTCATTAGCAAAGCCGGATTGGGACACGCCCTAAAGATCACTTGTGCTTTACCCTATCGATCTTTTGAATTACATCCGGTGGCTCACTATAGTTTATAGTTTACAGCACTTTCTGCCATGTGACCTCATGAGATAATTCATTTTGCACAACAGGCTGATAAGAATCCTTTCCCAAAAGGACTGAGACGAATACATCTGGGAAGGGAGGGGAAGGAATGACGCAAAGAGAGTACATCAGGGAGTAAGTCATTGAAAATACCATCGTTACACGTTACGCTCATAACTTTATATCTTTTCCTGTCAAATCAGAAATCCCTATCACCCACCCTCCAACACTGGATCAACAAGCCATCCAACAGAGATGAAGATGAAGCAGAATATTGAAGACCTGAAGCAAAGAGGCTAAATACACACTAACATGCACAGTTCTTTTACAACATTTGGTTGTTATTCAAGTTTTGTCGGAGTAGCCCCGAAGCTCCGTGTATTCCCTGGAACTTTTATAACTCGCTCGTCTGTGCTAAGAGGAAAAGCTTAGGGGGTTGAAATAATTTCCCAAGTAAATATAATTCATAAAGAAGTTGGCCTGCAGTTGATATACACCAGAAAAATGTTGAAACAGTTATCTCCGGTTCTTGCAACAGGTCATATTACCTCGCTGTGTCACCCTTGGGTGTTGCAAAAGAGGCCCATCAGGCCAGGAATAATATTTCTAAACCAGGTTCTGGTTCTGTTTGTAGGGGAATCACTGCTCTTGTCTGTGAATGTTACACATGCAAACATGTATAGAACTAGTCAACCATATTATGTATTGAAATCAGGTCGACTAAGAAAGTCTAAATATAATGTACATGAATGTATATGATACATATAACACTCTATTCTGCATCATCACTTTGATACTTAAAGTACATCCTACTGACAGCATGGATGTACTTTTACTTAATATATAAAGAATATGGGCTGATCACCTATATCATTGTTAATAAAAGTATTTCTTTGCAAATAAAATTTAAGGTGTCAAGACCAATTCAACCCGGACCAAGTCAACATCAAGACCAGAGGGTATCCGGGCCAAGACACTGAGAGGTTGAGACCGAGTCAGGACCGGGGTGTGTGTGTGTGTGTGTGTGTGTGTGTGGGGGGGGGGGGGGGGTAGTTATCAACGAGTCCCATTATCGGTTTCACGTTTTACATCCAATAACTGGATGATGTTAAATAAATCAGACAATTTAATGACATCCCCACAGTTGTGGTCGTGACCAGTCTTGAAATAAAACCTGAGTCCTGTACGTCTGAGACGAAGACAAGGTCGAGTACAAATGTGGTCAAGATTGACTTCACGTACACCACAACACCAACATCCACACTCCTTTGACAAGTGAGCAGAAGGTGAGTAAACGACACCAAGTTAAGATTGTTTTGTCAACTGTTGATTTCAAGGTAAAGAATACGTTTGGATTTCAGGAATGTCCAGTAGAGTAAGAATGTAATGTAGACTGACTGGATCCAACCTCGGAGTTCATTTCTCTTGTAACTTGATGAATTATTTAGAAATTGTTGTTTACATTTTGTAAAAGTCCTACAATGGGAGAACAGTCCACTGACATTCAAATGCTTTTGCTATTTTCTTCCCTGAAATTGAGGCAAAGGTACACTGCCAGGGAAAACACTTTTTTTTTTAAAAGCGAAACAAGTCTTGGCTCACTTGTGCAGCGCCATGCTCCATCTGAGCGCTTGAACAAACAATCAGAGCATCTGGTGAAACAATTGACAACCTTATCAACATCCCAAAGGCACATTAATGTAAATTTTCCGTGATGCTGAACGGCACAAATCTTGTTTATGGCCACTTTAAATGCCAAGTGAATAAGATTAAATGAAGAAAAATCACAAAATTAAGTTTTCATTCAACTCTCACTGCACATAACTATGTGCAATGGGAACCTGCAAGTAGAAGCCCTCAGCTGCATGTCAGTAACACCATGAGACTAATGATTAAAACAAGCCTCCTCATCTGTTTGACTTTCAGTAAGCCACATTTCCACCCCCTGTGCAGCATTTCTCGTTCCAGCCACATTACATAAATCAGTGGCCTGCAGAGGAGTGGAAAGGACGAGTCCCAGAAGTAATAAGAGGGGAAATATTACAGAGAATCATTTGGGGAAGAGTTCACTGCAGTAAAGGAGCCTTTATCTATTAATTGCCTTCTTCAAATCCTTGTTGCGCAATCCTTATGAGTTATTGTGTGAACACAAAATGATAATAACATTTCTTATCCCTTTGCTCCATGAAGGAGGGTTTCCCCTCATTTATCACCAACAAGATGACTGCACATCCTCCAACACATTCTCAGTGTTTTAGAGCAGACAACAGATTTTGAGTACATCAGACTTAACAATACCTCATGAAAACGAAACCAACTCAACTGTTTCTAAAGGCATAAACGTCACAAACACAGTTTAAATGTGATAGTCTGTTCTTACCGTCTGTCATCGTTCACAGCTTGTTAGAAGCTCTTTGCCTCGCGCAGCCTCCACGCGTATTGAACCTCGGCAGCGCGCGCGCCCTGGCTGCATCACCTCTGTAGGGCGCGCGCACACTCAAATAGTCTTTTTTTTTGTTGTTTTAAAAAACACATGATCTAATGCAGCCAATCATATCCACTCTACTACCATCGTTGAACGCGTCCGTGGGGCTCAACTGATTTGTTGAGTAGAAACTGCATTATTTAGAGTATTTGAACGTTTTGAAATGGAAGGGCTGAACTTTTTCATATTTGAAAAACATGTCATCTGGTGTATTTCCACTGTTTTTATATAAAAAAAAATATCTCTCCATCAGTGTTTTGTTCTGAAAGGTTAGTAAACTTTGCGGATATCTGCCATCATGTGAACACTGAAAGTTTGACAGGCATCCCTCGCTAGTTACGGTTGCTAACGTGGGATTGGACAGTGGTCGCTTGTGGGAGGGGCTTAGCGGAGGGTCAACCGTCAGCGCGAGAGGAATGTCGGTATAACAACTGGAGTGCAAAGGAATGACGTTTTGTCCTCCCATCAATGGCAGCATCAACAACCTGTCTCTCCCACATTTGTTCCAATCATAGCAACACTTGGAGATGAAGCCTGTTGTATGAAAGACTGTCGAGCATCTTCTCCGTCATTAGATACACAGAAGGAGGCAAACAGGCAGAGAAACCTCTCATCTGTGTCTGATTACACGTTGGAACTGCATCTGGGAGCTTTATCTCTGATTCCTGAGATGATGCACAGAGCTGTACACAAGCACCATGTGACAAACACAAACCAGATGGGCGAAAACAATTAAAAAAACATTGTCTCCAAATAGGTACAGAAAAAAGCTGTTTGTGTTCTCTTTGACTTGCCATTGTGTTTCTCTCCAACTCAATTTTGACTTGTCACAGGAGGAAAACACGTGTTCTGAATTCCTGTCAACAACAGCTCAACTGAATTCAGTCTTCATTACATATTTGTGCCTTTCGGACTGAATGTGTCAAAATCTGTTGTCACTTGGCCATGACGCCAAAAGACATGAAAAATAAATAAATAGATACATGTGTCAGGCCTAGAAATCACTAGAAATTATGTGCTGCTGATGTAAAGCAGATCCTTTTTTTGGAAAGTATTTTGACAAATGATTACCACATTTTACATGGCCTCGAATATTCTTTGAAAGGTTTAAATGTTTTTTTTTTCATAATGGTTTTGTCTGATATAAATCCTCGCAAACATTCTGACTTTTCATTACACAAACTTTGGAATCCAACATAAATCATGCACACTATGATTAATGAGGTAGGAAATATGATAAAAATACTTATTTCTATGAGACAATTTTTTTAATATTATCACTTTGCCAGGCCTGAAACAACATTTCAGATGAAATCACTGTTCGGTAAAGTGCTCGCTACTCATGTGTAACCTGTGACGTGTTGGTGAGGAGACGTTGCTTCACTTCGGAGGGTCAGTAGCCAAAATGCCTGGAAACCACAGTCGTGAAATAAAAAGTGCAGGTTTAATAAATAAATCAAATGTTGACTGTTTTATTGAGGGGGAGGGAAACTTGTATGAACTATATACTTTATGTAACTGAAACATCACTGGACAGTTTTAATGTGGACTATGAAAGGATTCTGTTGTCCTTGTTTCTGTGGATCACCCACATCAACCACCTGCCTGTACAGCTGCTATTAATCATGAATTACTGTATGTAAATGCAGGTTTTAATTTGCATTGCAGTGTGTATTTTGCTTTTGCTTTGTGAAGTTAGATAAAATCAGATAATTCCAAACCTTGTTTTGCATTAACCCGAGTCTCCATATAATTTTATTTTCATAGAAACACTGCCCTCTCTTGGCTGGCCGTGTTAATAACCAAAGGATGTTTGTATTGTTTTCACTCTTGGACAATATGTAGGAAAAGTTTGAATTACAAATGTATTAAAGAAGTATTGTAAGAACACAACAAGTATTCCACCAATGCAGTGACATGCAGGTAATATCATTTAATTGCATTAGTATACCAACTAATGATTTGCATAATTATTTTTGTGTTCTTGTTTGACTTGTCATTTTCATCACCTGTATGCATTTCCTTAATTTTTCTTATCTGTCAACCATTGTTCACATCTGTTCTTAAGTGGGGTTTTCGTGGCAACTTTGTAGTTATAAAGTTGCAAAAGAAGCTACATGAGAAAAAAATATCTAATATGGTTCGCTATAGTGTCAGTGGCTATAAATATTTATATATATGCACTACCGTTCACAAGTTTGGGGTCACCTGCTCTTTTCAGCATTGAACTCCATTATAATCAGCTTCTTGAAATAATCACCTGGATGCTTTACGGTCATTATTAGTGTACAAAAATAAGTCAAGATGTTCTGAACACATCTGGGATGGATTTGAGAGTTCTTGGCTTTGATTGTCTAATTCAAGGTGATTTTAGAGAATGAATACCAAGTGTGCAACATGCAGCATCATTACAGAGGTTGAATTCTTTAAAAATTCTACAAATGGAAACATTTAAAAAACAAAGCTTTGTATTATAATCACACTTAGTTGTGTGTGCTAAACCATGAAAGAGTAAACAAAGCATTGTGGTTTATATTTTAGGCTCTTTAAAACTGCCAACTTGTATTGTGTTCACACAGAATTTAGCACACTTGGGATTCTCTCAATCACTTTTAATTAGACATTGGAAATGGTTTTCATTGAACAGTAAAATGTTCCCATAGTTGTTGAGCACATCTTGACTGATTTCCGTGCACTCATAATGATCATAGAGCATTCAAGATCATTATTTCATGAAGCTGGTTAGAATAGAGTTCAATGCTGACAAGAGCAGCTGACCCAGAACTCTTCAACGCTGGTGTATATGCATACATATATTTCCGTAACACCTACCTGTCCGAGGTTGCCATATAAAGCACCACTCGTCATTTGTAATAATGCCTAACAGAAAATGTAAAGTGAAACGCGTGACTAATTGTACTCACTAATTCAACTTGATTTCGTTTAATTTGACTTTTTATGTCACTCATTTAGGTTTTCACTCACATATGTGTTTGCCCACAGAAACATTAAGGAGTAATCGAGAATAAATCATTGCACAAGTGGGCTGAGACGGTTTGATTATCAAAGACAACAGGTGAGCATGGTTTCGGTATCAGGTCACGCCGGCATCCGTTTAATGTATTCCAAGCCATGAATCTCTTATCCGCCCCGGTCGCTCGGACTGCGATGTGATGCAAAGCGAGCACTTCCTGTCCACTACTGCGCCATCACTAGCTCGGTTGCTAGAAGAAAGCTAGCTCGCTGCTCAGGGGCAAAAACGCTTGTGCTCATATAGGACGACCTAAGTAACAATTTGAAAGATTTTACCGAAAGCAAGGCATTTTGCTCGTACAGGTCGTGGTGAGTATTTTGTTCCCAGCTATTTTTCATTTTTCCTTCCTTTTTCTTTTCTTTTTGGATTTTTTTCAACGATGCTTTTTTCTATTTTGCGAGTGGGCAGAACGCAATGTGCTGGCTAGCTAGCCTAGCTAACTTGGAGGCGATCAACCCCCCCTGAAAAACACGAACGCTTGTTGTGATTTTTAGGAACACGGCGGTTTGGATGCATCTTAGCTGCAGCTGCCTATATTTTTACAAGTTTATGTGGTTTTATTTTTGTAGCATTTGATCTGGAGACCTTCATTTTAACCGGACTGGTTTGTTTTTGACAAGCTTTTCGGCCAACCGACCAGCTAAGTAAGCGCTAGCTAGCGTCAGCCGCTCTTTTGGTTTGAGCCTCAGGTCTTCTGAATCCATGAGTCATCAGAGATAATGTACTGCACAATTAGCAGAGTTTTGCAGGTTTTGGTTTTTGCAGACTCGGGGACTGGTTTGATTGCATTGTATTTTTTATGCTTTTGAATATTTGGTTTGCTAACATCAGCCATGCTAGCCGGGTCTGAGCCCTCAAGGCGAGCGCAGGGCCTGTGTTTCACACTAAAGCCTGGCGGTGGCGCTGCCGGTGTCCGGGCCGGTGTGTTGTGGATGTTTTTAGGTAATTTTTTTTTATTCCCTGGTTTTGCTTTCCTGGCTCATCCTGATCAGTCAGTTGTTTTTTGTGGAGTTGATTTTTCCTCATGATGACGAGGGATTTTTCTGACCTTGTGCTCTCTGGACTGCAAGTGGCCTGTTGCATAACGTTACAAACACATTTTATTAAAAGCTTATTAATCTGAAAGAGTTTTATGGTGGTTTATATTAAAAATCAAGTCATCTCTTCACTTCTAGACCACACATGCACCCTCAAGCCCCATTTAGTTTTTCATCAGAGGAATAAAGAGAAAACATGAGGATTGTGATTATACAACATAAGGGGTCCTTATAATATAATCAAGTAATTATACATCCTGCTATACATGTCATTGGAGTAGCAAATGTAAAAGCTGTGTTCTTTTTATTCTGTCCTTTCCACTTTCTTTCATATGCAACATCGTTGTTCCCGAACTGAGGTTTTGAAAATACACCCTATTTTTTGTACGCAATGATAATAAAAGCCCTAACATTTACTCGATTATCGTAGCTTTCTCCTCGGTTTAACTGATCAATAATGACACGTTAGTTCCTATCCTACCTGTAATGTCTTTCTAAACCGATATCACTCCATGATTAGGGAGAAAAATATGAATTCCTCTGTTAACACTTTAACAATTGATAGGCAAACTAACAATTCTGTTTGATTTTTAATAATTTCCTCCGGAAACACACTGATGACACCACCGTTTATCATCTCGTACACTCCAAATTACTCCGTTTACATAAACAAGATATCCTGTGAATTTGGATCACAAGTGAGGCTACTTTACAGATATTAATCAATACAATGATACAGTTTTCTATTGTGGACAGCCATGTTGTATAAAGGCGACACAGTCACAAGCTTATATATAACAATGAGTGCCTGCACTTTCAACCGAGTAAGCATGCCTATTATATCTTTGTGTGCTTTTGGTCCCCGAGGTAGATTTGTTAATCTAAAACATGTTTCTTTCTAAAGTAATTGTTGTCAGTCCTCATAGCTCTTTTAAAATATTGCCTCGAACACATATTGGATGTTGAGACTTGTCTGGTTCTTGTGGGACTTCCACCACACTCGTGCCTTTTTTTCTTTTTTTAAAGCTATGTTGCTATGTTTACCTCGTCAATGCCTCCTGTACACATTCTAAACCGGGTAAGACGTGGTACGAGATAATCCTGCCCAGCTTGACCGAGGTGTGTTTTCTGTCACCTCAGTAAAAATCGTGAGGGGCGAAAGGTGAAGGTCAAGACACCAGCCCAAACTGAACCCAGCCCCCAGTGTCAAACCTCAGACAGACGACAGCCCTGCACACAGACGCTATGGAGTGAGTGATGACTGTTCCAGACCCCCTGTCAGCTGGGGGCTGCTGCCTGTTGATGCCACTAATGTTTCTCATGTTGCTCTATAAGGATTTACTCCCATTTCCAAATACACAGTCTCTGAGTACTCACTTTTTCTTGTGACCAGCCAGCTGTATAGTAGCAGAAACCTGCACCCTTTAGTCCCGATGGCACTTGTACCTATAGACGTATGGGATCTTAATATCCTTAAATCTGTGTGAATGTGTATGTGGATGAAATGTGTTCATTGTATTGATAGATAGTGTCTGGGATTTGGGTTAATATTGTGAAACAGTGTAACTGCTGAATTACAACTCAGACATTTCCAAGTTGGCTTGATGTCCTTCAAGTGCAATTAATCAACTGTCAGCTTGACCATCAGCCTGATGGACATGTAGGTGTAAATAGTGTCCAGTTTTATATTGTATTAAAGCAATAACAATCACATCATTGAAATTGAGCTTTCAAAGTGAAGAACTAATTTAAAATGTTTGTCATGTGATCATTAATTTAAATACTTGCTGTTTATGATCAATACACTGAAGCTTATGTGGCAGTCTTTAAAAATAGTTTGCATATATGAAAGTGGTGTCTAAAAGATATGAATTGGTGAACAGGTGATTTACTTCAAGGCAGTTTGCTAAAATAAAAAGCAAGTTGCATGAAACAAATCAGGGACCTTACTGCGCTGCGTTTTTCCACCCAGTTCCATGTTGCATGGAATCCAACCTCACAGAATCTTTCATAAAACTAAGAAGACGTATATCAGATGGATTTCAGAGTCTTGTAAAGTTAATGTCAATCCTGCACAGCTGAACATGCACATGTTGCTCCATGTTACCGACTTGTTAACAGCATCGCCACACCTTTTTTATATAGTAATTAAATATCTGAAACAAACATTAACATGATGCAACAGTATCCTGCTCTCAGTAAATGAAGCAGTAATGCTCATTCTGAAGATTAAATTGCTTCTTCTTTGAGCCTTAGGCACCAGAGTGAACTCCGTCTTGTTACAGGAATCTAATGTGGATTCTTTATCTGGAATCTGGGAAGTTCAGCTGCTTCGTTATTTGCAAGCATTGTTTTGTCCAAACAACTTTTGGTTTTATGTTAGAGAACTTTGAAAGTGTAAAATCAGAGGGGAATCTCCAACAATCCCACTTGCTCTGTTTTCTATCCTGTTAGTTTGAAGGTAAACGGCCTCATGTCAACACACAACTTCCTGCTGGTTTGATATCAGCGTGTCTTTGCTTTGAATAGGTTTGCTTTTCCAGTGAAACCCTGCCGTTGTCCTGGTTCACTTACACAGCAGGAACTCTCCGGTCTCGACGGCAGCAGGAGTAGTTTGTAGGGACTAGTGTTACGCTGCCACTAATTCTGAGTCTTTATGTGTCTGTGTGTCTTCCCGCTAGTCGCTCACCAACCACCTCCAGCCTCATGGCCAGCAGCAACGTCACCAACAAAACCGACCCCCGCTCGCTCAACTCCCGGGTCTTCATCGGCAACCTCAACACCCTGCTGGTCACCAAGGCGGACGTCGAGGCCATCTTTGCCAAATACGGCAAAGTTGTAGGCTGCTCTGTCCACAAGGGCTACGCCTTCGTCCAGTACGCCAATGAGAGGAACGCCCGGGCTGCTGTGGGTGGGGAGGACGGGCGGATGATTGTTGGACAAGTACTTGGTGAGAAGTCTGTTTTACACATCAGGAGTACAAGGGGTTTTTCTTTTAAGTCCTCTCTGACCAGGCATCCTTAGTCCAGCTGTTCTTTCCTCTGATCTCTATTTGCCCGAGCCCACATAGAATGAAGCACTGTCATCGTAGCAGGTTATCCCTGAAGTTTTGTTGAGAATCGTTGTACTAGAGGACGGCCAGCAGAAGGCTGAACCGTTCACTTTGACCTGCTCAGGAACAGGAACTAATAACAGGATTTTATCCGCATTGGTTTTGATCCTTTTGGTTTCGCTTGTGAATCTTTTTAAAGATAAATGATGTTCAGATATCTTTTTGTTTTTTTATGATCTAGGATATGTGTTTTTTTTTTCCCCTCAGACATCAACCTGGCTGGAGAACCTAAACCCCACCGGTCAAAAACAACCAAACGCTCTGCTGGAGACATGTACAGGTCAGTCATGATGATGGATGGAGCACTAAACGGAAAGAACACCATGGCAATGAAAGTGTAGTAAAGGAAAAAAAACATAACTTTTCTCTCCCTTTCTTGTTCCTGAACAGCAGTTCATCATTTGAGCTTGACTACGACTTCCAGAGAGATTATTACGACAGGTGAGTGACATGTTTGTCTCTCCTGTTTAAGAGGAACGGACGGCACTCGTCTGTTGTCAGACACGACGCGTCATTGTGTCTCTTATCAGTCGGTAAATATTTATGTCCTTGTTGAACTTATGTCTCCTTCTGCTTTAAGTGTGCACACAAATATTTTAACAGTGACGGTGACCTTAAGTTCTTCACTTTGATTCCATCAGTCGTGTTTATCCTCATTGATTCACCAAGCCAGAGTGAACGTGTTAATCTTACTCTTGTGTTTGACGCCAGAATGTACTCGTACCCGTCCCGTGTCCCTGCTCCCCCTCCGCCCCTGTCGCGGGCTGTGATCCCGTCCAAGCGCCCGCGGGTCAGCCTCAGTGGTGGAGGAAGCAGCCGGCGAACCAAGAGCAGCTTCTCCTCTTCCTCCAAGAGCAGTCAGAGGACTTACTCCTCCAGAACGAGTGAGTGCGCTCCTCCGCCTGCTGTAACCCGCACAGGCAGCCAAACCAACTTTGTTGTGAAGAAAACTGGAAGCGCCAAGGTGGATTTGAGTGATATAGGTGAACAACAGACAAGTCATTATCTTTTAATCGGGCTAACGCCCTAATGAGTGATTCATTTCACAGATATTTGCAATATGAATGTTGATTTTAGTTTTGAGCCCAGACTGGTCATGTGATCTGATCTGCTGCTTCACTGTATGTTGAACATTGTACTGTTGGTTGAAGTCTTGTTCCTTAGGACTGTGATGGACATCTATCAGGTTTATGTTCTTTGTTTACTTGAGTTGGACTTTTGTTTTCACCATCAAACATGAGACCTGCTGCTCATCACAGCTGCTCTCTCTCTCTCTCTCTCTCTCTCTCTCTCTCTGCAGTGAAAGTGGACGAGCTGCAGACCATCAAGCGGGAGTTGTCCCAAATTAAAAGCAAAGTGGACGACCTGCTGGACAGTCTGGAGCGCATGGAGAAGGACCACAGCAAGAAGTCAGGTGGGAATGTGAAAACACTTCAGGGGGGAAATCTTAATGCTATTAGACGTTTTGGGATCATTTTATTTTATCTGTAATCAAGGTAAGAACAAAGGCAGCCGCACACTCCCAGACATACAGATTGTAAACAATGAAAACTGCATATGTGTCTGAGGAGATCTAATCTTTCCACACGTTCTACCTTCAATCTTATTTCATATAATCAATAACTGTTTCTGCACTTGCTCCTTTGTGTCCGACAGAGTCTAAGAGTTTAAAAACCGAGCCAGGAGAGCTGACCTCGCCCCCACACAAGAAGGATGAGGGGCTAAAGAGGGAGAGGGAGAGCCAGGAGTTGAATGACTCCGATGAGGAGGACGATGATGATGACGAAGAGGAGGGAGACCTGCTGGAAGAAGAAGAGGTAGGACTTAAAGGGTTGGTTCAGTTATGGTTGCTCATTTCATGACTAAATCCTCTGTTTCTCAAACAAACGTTTTCGACACCGCGCAGGTAAAGAGTCAAGAGAGGGATGACGACGAGGATGAGGAAGAGGACGATGAGGAGGAGGAGGGCGAGCACGTCGAAGGAGACGATGATGGGGACAGTGTCAACGGTGAAGAGGACTCGTAGGCGCGGACCGCGGCGACGCATGCAGCGTACACACAGCTTCCAGTAGGAACTCGGACTCCTGTTTTAACACTCATAATGTAGATATGAAAAGGCAAACGAGTGCACACGTTCAAGCATGGTGCGCACACTCTGTATCCCGTTGTCCCTCAAGCCGCTCTTTTTGTTTATATTTTACGGCCAGTTGTCCGGTATCACTATAACAGGAACAGGAATAACTAGCTGTAGGTTTCGGTTTGTGTTTTTACTGCGTCGTTGTGCGTCTTCGGGAGAAGGCAGGTTCAGTTCATGGGCTGTTAATGTTCTCAGAGACGACAGCTCGACGGACATGTCTTACTGCAAGGATAGAAGCTCGGCTACGAAAACACCCCGAGGATGGTTTTAGGGTAGATGTGTTTGTTTTTCCTCATTGGTAAGTCTGTTTGACCTTGTGTATCTGTATGTTGATGTCAATGTCAGTTTTTTATACTATTCAGTTTCAGTTTTACTGTTAAGAAATAAATTGCAATAAAATATTAAAATTAAATTTGTGCTTCTGTAGTTTTTCTTTTTCTCTCCCGCGGACAACATCGCTGATTTCTGCAACCAGTGCAGGTTTTGTATTTTTTTAATTTCAGTCTCAGCAGTGATGCCTCCAGGTTGGGCGGTATCATGGTGTTACAGTATAACAGGTTATTTAGAAATTTTAATTTCAGTCAAAACTAACTTTCTATTAACACAAAATGCAATGAACTTGTAACTTAGCTAGCATAAGACTTTTGGAGGTACACGCGGGGAACGAGGGGACATTTCTGCTCTTACTAATCAGGTATGACACATGGAAGGATGAAAACAACTTGGGAGGATTAAAAAAAAACAACTTTTGGAGCGACTTGGGGACGTCGTAGTCTCACCGACCTGGAGAGTCGTCAGGTGAAAGACCTCTTAACAACCAGGGTTCCTATGTATTGTACGAATAATAACGGCCTAGGTAAGAATGGACAACTTATTTTATTGCCGTTCTATTGCTCATACTTTTTTCGAAAATATAAGATTTAGTCAGAGAGAGAGAGGTTGCTTACGACAGCGAGATTTATGCGTTGAATCTACGCCGTAGCCTACGTAAGTGTCGTACGTTAGTGGTCTACGTTATTAGCCGACGCAAACATACTTACATAGCTCTGCAGTTCGCCACCAAAGCGCGGGCAAAGTCCCTAAACGGTCGCGTTTGTACGAATTTGTAATTTGTTCGTCTGTTTCGCTGTAGAATTTTTTACTGTTCAAATGAATGACCCCGTCTGTCTGTAAGCCAACTATCCGACGTTAGCATTTTAGCTAAACTCGTCTGGCTCCACCTTCGGACCAGAGGTCTTTGACTGGTCGTGAGATCTTTGGGAGATTGGACAATTTCTTTTTATATTTTTTTAAATTTCCACAAATTGAAATGTATTTAAGTACACATTAACATGAATATGAATTATTTCAACGGCTCAGTGTTGAATACAAGATGTGTATTTCTAAATGACAGTGGCATGGCCACCCTCCTTGCACGTTTAAAATAAAAACATGAATATATGAACCTGTTTATTATTTGAATAGCTCAGTATTGAATGCACAATAACAGGGTAGCTACAAGGCACTAAACCCAGTTTAATATAAAACACAATTTTATACAATAAATATAGTAGGGGTCCCTGCTCAATCTCTCCATCAGTTTGGGGGTCCTTGGCCTGAAAAACGTTGAAGCCCTGCTTTAGGTGATTATTTGGCAACTGAATAGCATCCATTGTCAGACAGCAACATGCATGTCAACAGTTGGATTTTAAGTCCATTGATGTAATTAATAAACATCTAGCCAACACATGAAGTTGCATCATAATGGAGAAATAAAATCAGAGCCTTGAAGTTCCAGTTGTGTGTCAGGAAGGGTGTTTTAGTCTCATTCAAGACTTCCTCACCAAAACTTCCACCTGACGACATTCAAGACTTTAATCAATTAAACGTGCTCTGTGTAAAAGGTCCTGCGGCAACGTCTGTTCTGATTTGAAGATTTCTGAACTTCACTTTAATTAAACACCTGATCACAGCAGCGACATTACAACCCAGGATCATTGTGAGTCTGAGAGAAAAACAAGTCATAGTGAAATCAATTTTATTAATGTTTTATATTCATCTTCCACATCTATTATACAATCACGGTATATCAACGAGTTAAACATGAAAGTATAACTTCTGACATTTTTCAAGTTGTACTGAAAGTTATTTTTCACTGCTGATTTTGCAGAAACTTCTTGTGATGCCTGATGAGGCGGTTTAAAAATAATTGCACATATACATAACGTAAAGATTCAGTACGAAGAAAATCTTGCGTACAAAACAATGTAGTGCAAAAAATACCTGTCTAAATAAGTAAAAAACACATATTATACATAGAGGGTTGTTTCCATCTGCAGCACAGGAACTGTCGTCATTGGAACCTCATCTTCCCTCTATCAGACTCTCAGCAGCACGAAGATGCTCAGCAGGAGAAGCACAGCTGGATGGGAAAGAAACAAGAGGGGTTTATAAGAAGAGGGCAACATCTACCTGCATCGTCTTGCAGAGTTAAATGTAATTTATGTTGCTCGTAATAATGAAACCTGACAATTAACAAATGTAAAACGTTCCAATCCGATGTTTTGCTCAGGTCAGATTTGCCTCTCTGGATGGATCACATTGATAATTATAAGTGACTTTTCTTTGACTGTGACGTCACCACATCTGCCCTCTGAAGTGACACACATGTGCATGTTGACACGATTGTCATCTTATTATTATTACATTGAAATTAAGTTCAATTAAAATGATTCACATGAGGTCCGAGGTTTCTGTTGAGGCATAATGCCGCTGGGGAGTCTTCAAATGTGACGTTAGATGTGGGAGTTAATGATGCACTCGGCGTCCGCGGGACCGTATTCAACACAAACTCATGTTTCCATCCCTTCGGAGGACATTACATTGATTTACATTCTTCTTAGCAAAGCACTTCTCATCTAATATTGTATCATTTCATTCACTGTGACCTCACTTTGACAGTTATACACACATTCCTTAAGGGATTCAGGGTCCTCGGACGAGGCGAAACTCAAGTGTAACGTAGGTGTGTGTTAGTTACCATGAGACTGGACTGCATCACTGGCTGCAGACGTCGATGGTGCTGGGGCTGGGGCTGGGATGTTGCTGGCTGGGTCGGCGAGGTTCAGAAGTCGAGTGGTCAGAGCGGTGATGAAGGCACCAATAGAATCACCTGAAGAGTGAAACCAGAGAAGCAGAAGTTAAACTGCTTCTTCATATTCACGTTCAAACGTCACGTTGTGGTGAAGAAATGTGTGACGAGGGCTCGTTGACAACTGTGCGTGTTGGATATTTCTCTCAATTAATTGTTAAGTTGTC